>JAYKTE010311562.1:0-11272 GCA_036873565.1 Xipholeptos notoides | reverse complement strand
CTAATAAGGGTGTTTTCTAAAAAGATTATTCTTCATCTATGTCTTTTGGTGAAATAAGTCCTATTCATGTTGAAGCCGATTCTTAATGGCATTTTTAATATCTAAAGAAATCTTTAATCTAACCAATTACAGTCTTATGAATAACTTAGATAAGGGCTTCTTAAACTTTTTTTGATTACGACCCCATTTATGAGTGAGTTTTTTCGGGACCCCAGAAAAATATTAAAAATTTATTTAATCAGCCGTACATGCAGAAAATACAAAAATGTAAAATAAAAAATTGCACATATGTTTTAAAATTGTATTTACAAAGGGCGAGGAAGTCGGCTGGTTATGGTCACGAGGCATTTGTTAATGAGATGGGTAATGTGCTTGTTTTTCACTGCATAACAAATCAAATCTTGGTGTAATATTTGACACTGCTAGACATAGAATCTCAACATTTTTAGCGATAAACTATGTTGGGATTTAATGTGTTAAAGCTGAGAAAGTAATTTCACATAAATATGTAGTGTTGAATGGCAAAAGAATGATGTTCTGCAGATTATTAAAATTTTGCAACCCCAAGATTTTGCTAAGCAACCCATAGTTTAAGAAGCCCTAACTTAGATGAATAGAAGATTGATTGTGTTTAATGACCTATCAACCATTTGTGGTTATTTATGGTCAAAGTGATTTTGTGGGGAGGTTTTATTTTATTTTGAATTATTTTGTTGTATGATTTTTGGTTTGTTAAGTATGTTGGTTGTCTGAATTGTCATTGTATCTGGTGATTGGTGATGAATAGAAGAGATTTTCTTTTTAGAAAACTAATCTCGAGGTAACTTTATAGCTGAAAGTTGGTCTTTAAAAAAATTATTTTGAAAAAAATGTTTTTTATCACATTAATCAGATTCATTGAAATTGCAAGAAATAAAAAGGTTTTATCTCCCTTTATTTTTGCATGGATATCTTGTTTTAATTATTTCTAATTGGATTAAGTTTGCTTATAGAAACCAAAATGGTAGAAGTAGAAATATTTTTAGTTAAGAATTCATAATGTATATTTCATTTTATTTTATCCATGAATTCTATATTGGTTTGCCTACCAGAGTACTTTCACGTGTGTGGGGGGGTTGGGGGTAAATTCATTTTACTACAAATTCTATTGGGGTCACAACCAAAAAAATTTAGCAGACTTCTTTATACAAAAAATATGCAAATTAGATGATTTAATAATCTAAATTCCATATATGTAACACGTACCTAATTGATAGTGAACAATTAATGTGAAAATATGACTATTTCTGTGGTGAATTTGATTTTGTTTATTAAATTACTAAGTATCATTTACTTTTTGCAATCTTCTAATGTAACTGAATTATTTAATTTATATAATAATAATGATTTCCAATTTCCCTATACAAAAAGAACAGTGTTTCTCTATAAAGAATATTTCTACAATAAATGATTTCCAATTTCCCTATAAACAACAATGGTTTCTCTATAAAGTATATTTCTACAAACCCAATTTTCTAAATTTTCATTTCAATTACCTGAAAAGTGGTTGATATGTATTAAAAATCAACCCCCCCCCCCCAACCAATCTAAATTTATCTGCGATATGTTAAGATATTCACGGAGATATTTATCTTGAAATTTTCTGTTAAAAGCCATTTGGTCAAATTGTAAAATATAATTTTTTTAGAAATCTGAAATAATTAAATGAAGTTTTTTTTTGTTTTTTATAAATCAATTATACACACCTGTGTCCACCTAACAGAACCATCCTCTTAATGTGATTTTATTTTATCTGGGACATCAAGAAATCATTACTGAATACTAGGTAAAGCATATTTGGTATAGGAGTGAACCATTCTAGAACTAGCAAAAACTTGACCATATGCCACACATCAGAATTCTATGATTATGAGTGTGAATAATTACTGGAAAGTAACCTAATGTAGAGCATTTTTAAAATTTATGGTAATAATAAGCAAAATTTAACATTTTATTTTCCTGTAACATCTATACTATATAATAAAGATGGCTGTATATTTATATATATTTATCCTATCAGGGTCTAAATGTTAAAAGGCAAAAACATGTATAACCCCCGACTGTCAGATTGCCTTCATTATTTTTCTTAAATTCTGATGCACTACCAACTGAGCCATTAGTGCTGTACATAATTTTTATTTTCTATAATTAATAATTAAAAGTGGCATATAAACTAGATTTTTGATAACTGAGTTGAATAATTATTTGAAATATTTCGTTTTGTTGATTAATGTATAAAATTTAGTTTGAAATTAATTGCAAAAAAAAATTTTTTTTTTTAAATGCAATATATAAAGGTAAAATTTATTAAATTATTTTTAAAAACCCATTATTTTTAATGGACATACACACTAGATTGAATTAATTTTGTTGATTAATGTATAAAATTTAGTTTAAAATGAATTATGAAAAAAAAAAGAAATATTTAAAAGTAAAATTGATTTAATGTTTTTAAAACAGATTATTTTGAATAGGCATACACATTAGATTAAATTAGTTTGTTTTGTTGATTAATGTATAGAATTTAGTTTGAAATAAATTATGCGTGAAAAAAAAAAAAAAAAAAAAATATTTAAAAGGTAAAATTAATCCAATTATTTTTAAAACTCTTTATTTTCAATGGACATATACTCTAGAAGCTAAATAATATTCATTTTCCTTTCCAAATGAAAACTACTAAATTAAAGATTGTGTTTTTATGGCATATCAACCATTTTTAGGTCATTTAATGCCAAGAACCATCATTTTTGGTAAACAGTTTTTGTTCACACAATATGCTCTATTTAACCCATAGCTGGAGGGAATGCTGGGGATTCATTCCATTTCCCCAAGGGTATTAGTCCAAATATGACCGCCAATAGAACAACTGGGATTCAAACTCACGTACTATGATTCCGAAGTCCGATTGCCTATCCTCTGGGCCAAATCGACTTCCCCACATTAAAGACAGACTGGCACACAGTTGTGTTAATAACAAAACATTAAACAATGTTAATAAAGCAAGGATATGAAAATAAGGTTGGTTCAGTCAGTAACCATCTGGTGTCTTGTAAAAACAAACAAGCCATGATTATAATAAAAGCAAGGTGGCCGACAATGTATCCATTTTGTAGCTAATCTATATGAAACCAATCAAAAGTGTTGTTGTCTTTGAAAGTAAATAGACACTTTTCAATATAAAAAAAGGGGTTGGCAATTTACATGGAAAAAAGGTTAACAAATAATTAAAAGACTTTATCTATCCAACATCTATCTATCCAGCCATTTTTTAAGTATATATATACATGGCATTTGATTTTAATTGCAGAAATCAAAGATTGAAAATTAGGAAGGAGTGAAAGAAGATGCCATCCAGCGGTGGTCAGTGGGTCATAGCAACTTTTTATTCAACTATATGTATGTACACATAAGCAAATACTAGAACTTAATCAATCTGTCATTTATACACAATATATCTTTGTCTTTGTCATGGTGTCATCTTGCTTTCATGTTGACAACTTCAATTTTTTTTTTTTTTTTTTTTTTTATTATTCTTGGTCATTTTTTTTTTCTTTTAATATTTTTTCCTTAAACATTACATAATAAAGTATGGGAAGGGGTAAAGGTCTAAGAAGAGTGACACACGTAATTAAACTTATATGTGAGAAGAATGATTAAGGAAAAGAATAAACTAAATTTCTGTGCAATTGGAGACACGGGTGGGTAGATGGATGAAGAAGTGGAACAAAAATAGTTAGGGGAGGCCTAATGCAATATACACTTAAACTCAATTCCAAAGGAAAATACATTAAGATGCTTGCCACTTTCATCCATGGCCTAGGAAATATTTGGTGGGGATATATCTACTTGGTCATGCACAAACTCAGGTTAGGCACAAGGCCTGTTTTACGTGCTCATTATATCCCTGGGCTTTTGTAATCAGTATTGCCCTTCACCTAGATGATATGAAATCTACTTGGTCGAGCACCAAACCAAGTTAGGCACAACATTTACATGCTCACGTATTACTGGGTTTTTGTAGTCAGTGTTACCCTTCACTTAGATGAGTTACTTATATTGAGTTGACGGGTCTCATCAACCCGGGTTTTTAGAATCAGTGTTTTCCTTACACCTAGATGAGTTACTCTCCCGAGTTAACAAGCCTCATCTGCCCAAGATAGCTGAAAGTAAGTGTAATAGTTTTGACTGGGATTTGAACTCATGTAATAGAATTCCAGAGTTCTAGCCTTTACCACTGCTTCACTCTCACTGCCACCTAAATGATATATCTACTTGGTCAAGCACAAACCCAAGTTAAGCACAATGCCAGTTTTATGTGCTCTATATACCCCTGGGCTTTTTGTAATTAGTGTTGCCCTTCACCTAGATGAGTTACTCTGAGTTAATGAGCCTCATCTGCCAGAGACAGATGAAAGTGAATGTAATGGTTTTGACTGGGATTTGAACTTGTGTAATACAATTCCATAGTCAGAGATTTTACCACTCCAACAAAAAAAATATATTTATATCTATTAAATTTTTTTCTTTTTACATTATAATATAAATAGAATTTCCATTACTCTATCATTAGGTGGGGAGGTCAACTTGGGACAGTGGATAGCCAGTTGGACTTGAGAATCGTAGTATAGTTTCAGCTGATGTACTCTGCAACCTTCGTTAGGGGGGTCAACAAAAGAAGCTTCTTAAAACTTAAAATCAAACTCTTAATTGGCAGATGTTTACTTCTAGTGAACAGATAGCCTCTAACTGTTGCATTGACAATTTTAAAGATGACACCATATGTAACAAGGTTACTGTTAAGACGTCAATATGATTTATATAGTTTCTTTTTCTTTTACTTAATGTTAACAAATATTTACTGAATTTAAAAAAAATCAAATTTTCTTAGATAGCTATTTTATTTTTAAACAATACAGAACTTTAAATTTTAATCACGTTATAGATGATGTAACGGTGCCATCTTTAAAAACTATCCCCGTCAGTCAATGCAGAGGTTAGAGACTATGCGTTTGCTTGAAGTAAATATTTGTCCTTTGTTCACAAGAGTAGATTCTGTAAACCGCAATTAGGCATTAATGTTAATCTATGTTAAGTATTCTTAATTACTTGTGCCTGCCATCAGGATCTAATCTTTAACTTTTTGAGGATTATCACTTAAAGTTTATAAAAAAATCACTTCTTATAACCAACTGGCTATATATTCCTGTAAACTATCATCGATTGAATATAGGGTTCAATTTGTAGTTTCATGAAGGTTCTTGAGATCATCATTTGGCCCATAAAAAAAGTAGGAGGTTCACTTGGGGCAGTGAATAGACATTCAAACTTTGGAATTGTAGTACGCAAGTTCTAATCACAGTCAGTCCGTTTACGTTCACATTTGAACTAATCCCTTGGGAAAGGTATGAACTATGGGTTAAATAGTGCATATTTTGTTAGAAAAATCAAGTGTAAAAAAAAAAGTTTACCAAAAATGATTGTTCTTGGCATTAAATGCCCTAAAACGGTTGATATGCCTTAAAAAACATAGACCAACAAGAAAATATAGGAGGCTAAGAGTATTATGGAAATATCTCTAGAATAACTTGGGCGAAAAGGAAATTCCAAATAATCTAAATTCTTGTAATTCTCAAGACTCTTCAGGAATTCAAATAAACTGTGTTTCAGTTTTCTAACATTTCTTTTGTTCAATCATCGTAACCATGACTTCAATCCACTAAGTTGAATAGATATCAAATTATTTCTTTGCAAACCAAATGTGAGTATGAATATGTGAGTTCAAATCTCGGTCATTCCTTTTACGTTCACATTTGGACTAATACCTTTGGGAAAAGTATAAATCCTCATATTCCATCCAGCTACAGATTAAATAGTGTATCCCATGTTATTTAAAAAACTTCATGTGGACAAAAAAAGAACATTTATCAAATATGATTGTTCTCTTCATTAAATGACCAAAAAAAGGTTGATATGCTGTAAAACAAAAACAAACATATTAGTAGGCCATGTTCCATCATATTCAACATAGAACTAAGTTTCCTGAAGTAATTCTAAATGAATTAGAAGCAAAATGGAGCAGCAACACAAACACACACATATTTTGCTTGTTTGTGTTTTACGGCATATTAACCTTTTTCGGGTCATTTTACGGATAGAAATAAAAATAGAAAAAAAAATGGAAACCCCTTTTTCTGCTATAATTCATTAGCTTTCAATAAAGATGAAAACAAAAAAAACGTCCAAGGTTTTTTCGGAATCCTTGGAATGAGGCTTAATAATTTGTACAACTGAAGACAGCCGAAGAGTTCATCGGCCGAAATGTTGTGAAGATAACAAGGATGAGGACAGTAGTTCGAGAAATAGTTGTACAAAAAAGTCTAAATTATCTAAATTTACGAACTTCAGATTTCTCTTGATATTTTGGCTTCAAAACTAAATAATTAAACATCCAAAAATATTTCTTTTTAATTTTCATTACTCTATCATTTGTGGTCTTTGGTTTGTTTGCTTTTCTTTGTTTTGCGGCATAACAACCTTTTTAGATCATTTAATGCCAAGAACAAACATTTTTTGATAAACATTCTTTTTTTGTCCCTACATAGTTTTTTTGAATAACACAATATGCACTATTTAATCCATATGAACCTAGATTTAGGTCATTTAATGCCTAGAACAATCATTTTTTGATAAACATTCTTTTTGTCCACACAGTTTTTGAATGACACAATATGCACTATTTATTCCATAACTGGAGGGAATGTGGTGAGATTTTTTATTTGTGCTGGGTCATTTTGTTTATATAAAAAAATTTAAAAACACCCAATAAGCATATATTCTTACCAAGAGGCATTGTTTGTGCTCATAGGAACAATTTATTTTGTACAATTTTATAATTTATGTGTTTTTTTAATCCTTGGGATGAGGCTTGATAATTTGTACAAGTATTTTTCGCACTGCTGTCCTCATAATCATAATTTAAATTTAGTGTATTTTGGCAGAATTTAATTCGTCATGTCTCCTTAAAGAGAACTTTAATGCTCCTTTTCAGGATCTTCTGTTCGGAAACAAGAACTAAAAAAAAAAGATGAAAGATCTTGAAAAGAAGGGTTAAAGTTCTTTTTAACGAGATATGTGAAGAATTTTATAATTTTAAAAGTCTAAGCAGGAAATAATAATCTGTTAACATTGTAAATAAAATCTATTGATAATTTAAGTCCACTAGTTTAAAAATTAATCAACTTTGATATTTCAGGGCTTTTAACATTCTTACAAAAGAAATAAGAGTTTTGAGTTATTTTTCAAAATCCTTAAGATTAGGTATGATGAATTCTAAAAGTATTAATTGGACTATTTTCCTCATTCATACTATTTTCTTCCTCACTTTTAGATGAGGTATGATGAATTCTAAAAGTATTAATCTATTTTCCTCATCCATATTATTTTCTTTTTTATTTATAACTCCATTTTCGAAATAGTAAATCTTCAAAAAATTTCCTCAAAAGCAAATTTTTTAAAAGATTTATTATTCCTAAAATGGAGGTATATTTTATGCTTCTAGCAGTGCCTAGTTATTACATAATTAATACCTAGTGCAATATAACTAGGTTGAGAAGTGAAAAGTATTTCCTTAAAGAAATTCTAAGAATTAAATTAAAACAATCTTTACAGATGTTTTCCAATGTCTTAATGCAGAAAAAAAATTCCATTAATATTTTTTTCAATTTCATCTGTTGAATTTTTGAGGGTTTAAAATGTGGACGTTTTTGTCGCACCAACTAAGCGTGGGAAGGCCATTTGGAGCAGTGGATAGGCAGTCAGACTTTAGAATCGTAATACAGGAGTTTGAATCCCAGTCATTCCATTTACATTCAGATTTGGACTAATACCTTTGGGAAAGGTATGAATCCCCACATTACCTCCAGCTAAGGAGTAAATTGTGCATATTATGCTATTTAAAAAAAACAAAAAAAACTTAAAAGAATGTTTCTCAAAAATGATTGTTATCTGCATCTGTAAAAACACAAACCAACAAAAATTCTACATTCAATTGTCTAAGTACAAACATCTCATTCAAATAATGGTTTAAAAATAAATCCTGGTGATAGCAGCTGTCTATACTAGGAAATGTTTGCTTGTTTGTTTTACAACATATCAACCTTTTTAGATCATTTAATGCCGAGAATTTTTGGTATAAGTCATTTTTAGTCCACACTTAATTATTTTTAATAACACAATATAACCCATAGCTGAAGGAAATGTGGGGAATTCATACCTTTCCCAGGGGTATTAGTCCAGATATGAACGGAAATGAAACAACTGGGATTCAAAATCACATACTACGATTCCAAAGTCCGACTACTGTCCAATTTTTTTATTTTATTAAAGAAAATATATGTGTATACACTATACTGCCAGTTATATTAGGGTTGATTATTACATTTAACAAAATGATAGATATATTTATTTACTTCATCTTAGTTTTTCGGGGCCTATCCACTGTTCCAAGTGGATTTCCCAGATATAGTAGGGAATGTTAAATAAAAGATCTTAACCATGTAAATTCATAAACTAATTTTTACTTCTGCTAATGCTATATTAAGTATAAATTAATTCTCAATCCTGGATATGTTTGTGTATGCATCATAAATAAATCAGCAATGAAAATATAGTGTTCAATCAATAATAATAGCAAAGTAATACAGGGTAACCCCATATTGATTTATTCAATTGTTGCAGGCTGAAACTCTTTTCTAGTAGCAGTATCAAGAGAGGATAAAACAACAATTTTGCTCTAGTGTCAAATATACCAGTAAATAGGGTTTTTTTCCTGTTTGGTGGAGTAATTAGTTTATTTGTGAATTAAGTTTATTTATTGTTTGTATTTTTATGGCATATAAACCTTTTTCAGGTCAATTAATGCCAATAACAACCATTTTTTTAATAAACGTTTTTTTTTTGTTCATACGTAGTTTTTTTTTAATAACACAATGTGCACTATTTAACCTACTTGGAGGGAATGTAGAGATTCATACCTTTCCCAAGACTATTAGTCCAAATGTGAATGTAAACTCGACAACTGGGATTCAAACTCGCATCTTACGAATCCGAAGTCCAGCTGCCTACCCAATTGTCCCAAGTGGGCTTCCCCACTATTCTAAAGGTTACCTTTTAAAATACAAATCATATTTCATACGACGTTAAAAAAATTTTTAACATACTTTTCAATGAAATGGGTTTTATTTTTCAGATATAAATTTGACAAGCATTATTCAAACTATTGTCCCCATCCTTCAATTGAAATGTAGCAAGACAGAGAATAAGAAGCAGAATTTAGTTAAGCATTTTTTGTTCAATATTTTTTCACGAATATGCCTTTTGTTGCTATCATCTTTGATCAACAAACAAATAGATAGGTTTTCTTTTTTATTTGCAGATTTGATATGAAAGGGGTATTGATATTTGAGGTGAAGGGCAACACTGATTTTTAAAAAGTCCAAGGATATAATGAGCACATAAAAATGGCCTTGTGCCTAATTTAGGTTTGTGCTTGACCAAGTAAATATATCCAGATTTGATATTAAAAACAAAAAGGTGAGGACTAGTGCACATAATAAATATATAAATTATCCTACCTCATCTCAAGGATTCCGAAAAATATTTTCGAATGAATTTTATTAACAGAATATTTAATTATTAAATGTAATCGATTTTTTTAATCTATCATCCTCCCTTTTTATTTATGTTTGTTGGTGTTTCACGGCATATCAACCATTTTAGATCATTTAATGCTGAGAATTATTTTTGGTTAGCGTTATTTTTGTACATACTTTTTTTTTTAATAACATAGTATGCACAATTTAGCCCATAGCTGGAGGGAATGTGGAGATTCATACCTTTTCTTAAAGGTATTAGTAAAAAATATGAACGCAAATGGAACGACTGGGATTTGAACTTGCGTACTACTAACTACTACTACAACAATTCCGAAGTCCAACTGCCTATCCAGTGATCCACTGGGCAAAATCGAGTTCCCCTCCTTTCTATTTAATTTTTTTAAATGTTACTTTTTGCAGTAGCTTCTATCCGCCCTCCCCCTTCCGAAGGTTAAAAATGCTATATGGAGTGAATGAGTGGATGTTAAAAAATTCAAATAATCGATAACAATTCCCAGATCAAGAAGAGCAAAAGAAACGATCAAGTCGTTTCGTTCCTTCGTCAGTGTTGCTGCTGCTGTGGGCTCTGTGCTGCTGTTGCTCTCTATCATCCCACACACCCACACACCCCATTCATCTTTCCAACGAACCATCCGCAAACCCAGCCATCCCACATCTCATTCTGCTGCTGCTGCTGCTGCAGATTCGAAAGTGAAACGAACAAGTAAAATAAATTAAGGTTTTTTTTAGGAATTTTCATTTTACTAATAATAAAATCGAAAAATAAATATTTAATCGGAAAGAAAGAACGAACATGGAGGATCGAAAAGTGACGCCGAAAGAAAGGTTAATAAAGGATAAAATAAAAGCCCTTCTTGAAATCAATGAAACTAACAACAATTAAACTGCTTGCTTGCCTATTTTTTTTATTTTTTTTCTCTCTCTCTAAAGTGCTACTTTTACTTATTTGTGGTTGGTGCGTGCGTGTGTGTTGATGTGTGTGTGTGGTTTGGTGTGTTCCTTTTTTTCTCTAGTTATATTGTTTTTTCTCGTCCGTTGTTCGGAGTTAGATGAAATGAAATTCTGAATTTTATATTGGATTAAATTTTTAAAAAAACAAAAAAAAAAAAAATTGATTAAAATTAATCTGAAATCTGCGACGTGCGGCTCCGCCGCCTCCTCTCTGCTGTTGTGGTGGATGCAGGTGAGGTGTGCGTACACCCACTAGTAAGTACACCAACAACACCACCACACACTACTACTACTACTACTACTGTGCAAAAAGGCAGGGTAGGGTAACCTTAAAGCCTTGCTTTTTTATTATTATCATTACGATAAATATTTGCAATATGAGTAAAAAAAGGGAATTCAAGTATTTTGGAAGATTAATATAATCCAAATGAAGAAAAGATATAGCAGGAAAAGAAAAATAATTTATTAACTGGAAGCAAAAAAATCAAACCTGATGCTAACCCAAGAAAGAACTGCTAAACAACAACTACTTTAGGATGTTTGTTGCTGTTGAGTAGAGAGGCTGGCAGAGTGCTGTCTGTGTTGTTGCAGTGCGCTGCTGCGCCTCT
>JAYKTE010311451.1:0-11275 GCA_036873565.1 Xipholeptos notoides | reverse complement strand
AAATTTTTTTATGCATAATTTTGTGTTATTTATTTTTTCATCTTTTTTTTTCTATTATTATTATTATTATTATTATTATTTGGTTTATTTCATCTTAGAATTTTGTTGTCGTCGTGTCGTCAGAAGGAAAAATTTTAATAGATTTTTTTTTTTTCCTTTTTTTAAAAATCCAAACAAAATTGACTTTTTGGATACAACCAAAAGAGTTGTGACTTTTTTTCTTTTTCTCTCTCTCTCTCTCTCAGTCTTTCTCTCCTTCCCTTTTTCAGTCTCTCTCTCTCTCTCTGTCTTTCTCTCCTTCCCCTTCTCAGTCTTTCTCTCCTTCCCCTTTTCATTCTTTCTCTCCTTCCCTTTTTCAGTCTCTCTCTCTCTCTCTCTCTCTCTTTTTCTCTCCTTCCCTTTTTCAGTCTCTCTCTCTCCTTCCCTTTTCAGTCTCTCTCTCTCCTTTCCTTTTTCAGTCTCTCTCTCTCTTTTTCTCTCCTTCCCTTTTTCAGTCTCTCTCTCTCTCTCTCTCTCTTTCCCTTTTTCAGTCTCTCTCTCTCTTTTTCTCTCCTTCCCTTTTTCAGTCTCTGTCTCTCTCCTTCTGCCTGATTTCATTCTGTCATTTTTTTTATTTAGAAAAATAAAAGCAGAAAAGGTTTTTCTTTCTTTTAAATGAAAAAAAACAAAACAAAACAAATTTACTGACTTTTCAAATTTTCTAAGAAAAGGAACCTACTTGGTCGAGCACAAACTCAAGTTAGGCACAAGGCCATTTAGTAGCAAAAAAAGGTTTTTTCTTTAAAAGAAAGAAATATCAAATTTACTTTTTTTCAAATTTTCTTTACAAAGGGTACATATGTATCATTGTATGGAGGGGTGCTAGGTCATTTCATTATTGTATGGAGGGGGTGCTAGGTCATTCCATTATAACACCAATAAAAGGTTTATTTACAAAGGGTACATGAGAGTCTGTCTCTCTCAGTCAGTGTCTTGGAACTCTCTAATCATTAGAGGAGTAATTCTACAATATGTATTATTGTATAGGGGCGTGCTAGGTCATTCCATTACAACATTATATAACCAGCCAGTTAAAGTGACAGAAATCATAGAACACAATGTGGATCGATTAGCCAAAGTCCAGTGAATAACATTTTAGCCAACGTTCAATCTAGGGGCGGACTGAGACTATTACAGTCCCTTGAACGGAAAATGCAATGTCTTGTGGTAATTTTACAGTAGTTGGAATATCAGAAAGTAAATTTAACATTCTTAAATTTAAACAAATCCTGACAAATAATTCAAAACTGTAAATTAATTGCTTAGAAATTTTTATTAGAGTTTTGATTAAAAAACATTCTTATCTAAAATATGAAAAAAATAATGATCACATAAGCAAACAATTAGAATGAGCTTCTTGTTCAATAGAAAAATCAGTGGAATATATTTCAGATCAGACTGTGAATTAAAAAAACATCCAATAACTTCAACTGAACTGCTTTTAATGAATTTTTAAAAGGTAAAGTGTGATTTTAAAGGGAGGTAAGAACGTTGCTTTTGATGTAAGAATGATACACAAAATATCACACATGCTATCATATTAATATATAGATTAGCTTTGTAAATGAAAAAAATCATGGATGACATAGGGATAATGTTTTTGATTTAGGAACCCTAAGAGACAAGTTCAAATCCAACCCACTCTGTTACTGTTACTTTTTAACTAATGCTTATAAAGAAGGTACAAATCCCATTACTTTCTAGCAACTTATTGAATGGCACTACTAGTGCTGAATTTATTGACTCAAAGAAAATCATTTCTTAAGAAAAAATTCCTCACATTAAATAACAGAAAAAAATTGATATATTATAATTAGGGCTGTGACAATATGCTTTTATTAAAGAATATTCTTATCACAGTCTACTTATGAGGGCTGTCACAAGAATATTCTTTAATAAAGGCATATTGCCAGAGCGTTACTAATAACTAGAGAATTTAAAGAAATGGTAAAATCTCAAAATAGTCAAGTAACGACAAGAATATTCTTTAATAAAAGAATATTTTCACAGCCCTACTAATAACAACAGAATTAAAAGAAATGATAAAATCGCAAAATAGTCAAGTAACGACAAGAATACTCTTTGATAAAAGCATATTGTCACAGCCCTAATTATAGCTCAAAAAGACTTCCTCTAGATATGCAGATAAAAAATGAATAGTATTTTATTGTATGAATTTTTTTCAGTTTGTCTTCCATGTTGTTTTTTTAGAGTGATTTTGTTATTATTATTCATCTCGTTTGGAGGAGAGTTTGTTGATTTTTTTGCTTGTTTTTATTTTGTTCTGATGTTATTACTTAAAAAAACAAGACCTTTGACACAAGTTACTAGCTATTCTTAAGGATAAAAACAGGTATAAGGGGGAAAAATAAGCCTTCTTTCTTGATAAATTTTTAGATTCAATAAGTCTCTGTTGAATGGGCTAATGTTATATCGTTGTTACACCCACTCAGTACATAAAATGAACTACATTCAATGAGTGTTCCATTGAGTTAAGATCTAATTCCCAAAATGATTTTTACAGATCGGAATATATTTTTTGAAGATAATCAATATTTAGAGGAGGGTGAAGTGGATAAAGTAGTAGTAATAGCAATAGAGTAATAATGTTTAGATCATTTAAAGAGATATTTAAAAATATAACAGCAAGTATAGATGTTTAGAGAAGAAGTAAAAATGGAGTCTTCTGTGTGGGTGTAATACTATGCATAAGTATGAGCTTTTTTTGTCAGACGAACTTTTGATGCGTTGTGTATGCAGATGACTGATAGACAGATAGACAGATAGACAGACAAATAGATAGATAGATTAATAAACATTTAGATAGATAGATAGATAGATAGATAGATAGATAGATAGATAAATAAATAAATCAATAGATGAATAGAAATCTAGATACATATATATAAATGAATAGAAATCTAGATAGATAGATAAATAGATAGATAGACATTTTAGATAGATAGATTGATAAATAGATAGATAGACAGATAAATAAATAGAGATCTAGATTAATAGAGATATAGATAGATAGATAGATAGATAGATTGATTGATTGATTGATTGATTGATTGATTGATAGATAGATGAATAGAAATCTAGATGGATAAATAAATAGATGAATTGACATTTTCGGTAGATAGATAGATTAATAGTGATCTAGCATATAAAATAAATGAAATAAGTTCCATTATGACTTCCAGCATTAAATGACCCTAAAGAATTTCTTATTAAAGATAATGACATAAACTAAGCTATGTACTTTACTTTTGTTACTATTTTTTAATGATTTTTAATTAAGATGAACATTGGTATAGGAAAATGGTTTCTGCCATTAAATGACTAAAAAGTCTGATATACCATAAAACAAAGAGATTTAACGTAATAAAAATGGTTTCTGGTATTAAATGACTATAAAGTCTGATATACCATTTAACCTAATAGAAATAGTTTCAGCATAAAAGTTGATATATTGTAAGACAAAGAAATTCAAACCATAATTTTAAACCATAACTTCTGTTCTAAGAACAATAGAGAAGAAAAAAGCTCTACTGTTAAAATACCATAATGGTTGATGTATGATAAAATAAAGAAATCTAATCTTTCTTTTTTTTAAAGATTTTTCTGATATTGTGCTGTAAAAGAATCTTTTATTTATTTTCATCTGAATGAGTCTGTTATTTTCGTTTCTTTCCTTGGACCCTGAAAGGCCGATATATCGGCCCTGTCTATCTACCGAAAAAGACGACACGGACGATATTTCGACCCTCTATACCATGACTGGCTAATTAGTAATTTTGCTAATTACGTGCTGTATTTTTATTTCTTTTTTTAAATTTCACCATGTAGAACGAACGTTCCAAAAGTATGCCTCTTATTTTTCTAATCCACATAAATGGATCAGAGGGGATTGCAAATTGCATTGTTATGATGACTGAACTGAACTTATGCATTCATCACCTGAAAGTTTCATCTCTCTGTTGTAGATATTGACGGTGGTGTTGAGACTCTAAGAAATCACCCCCTGTCATGTGTATTTTCCATTCTTTCTTTGGACCCTGAAAGGCCGATATATCAGCTCTTGCTATCTAGTGAAAAAGACGACACGGCCGAT
The DNA here is from genome assembly GCA_036873565.1 of Xipholeptos notoides. NCBI lineage: Eukaryota > Metazoa > Mollusca > Cephalopoda > Idiosepiidae > Xipholeptos > Xipholeptos notoides. The sequence continues at coordinate 7,122 of JAYKTE010311451.1, read as the reverse complement.
ATTTCGGCCCTCCATGGCTGGCTGATTGGTAATTTTGCTAATTACGTGTCTTTTTACGTCAGGGTCCAAAGGGTTAAACTTTTTTAAATGAAATTTATTTGTTAGACGAGGTCAGCAGGTATTTTAGGTAACAAAATCAAAAAAATTCTTTCATCCTTGAATTTTTTGTTTTTAATCCTTTCACTGGCATCGGCAGGGGAAGCCAATTTGGTCCAGTGGATGGTGTTGGTGTGGATAGGGCTCCGGAATCGTAGTACGCGAGTTCGAATCCCAGTCGTTCCGTTTGCGTTCATATTCGGACTAATACTCTTGGGAAAGGTATGAACCCGCACTTTCCCTCCGGCTATGGGTTAAATAGTGCATATTGTGTTAATAAAAAAAACTAAGCGTGTACAAAAAACTAACGTTTACCAAAAATGATTATTCTCGACCTAAAATGGTTGATATGCTGTAAAACACAAATAAACTCAAACTCAAACTCAAACTCAAACTAATTTCAATGCAACCCTGAATAGGTCACCCAGTACGATGCATCGTCTGACCCATTTGTATCAGTAGAAATATACTGGTATTTATTACTCCTGTGTTGCTTTTCAGTCCTCATTGTCCAAAAAATATTCTAAGCTAAATGTCTAAATGTATACACTTTGATCCGGTACTGAGTACTTAATCCTCTGTCACTTAATTTTTACCAAAAAGGCAGGTAACCAAGTTTAAATATTTATCCACTGTCTCAAATGGCATCTTCTATTTTTGTAAAAAAGTGTCCCTGTTGCAACAAAATGCTTACAAATTATCAGTGTTATTACCTGTTTTATGTAAGAAAGGAAAATGAGCAATTTTTCGTATGTTCGAGAAGTATAAATGATAGAATATCATCAACAATTTCCCAGAACATTGTACATATTATCACCATTGAAAATGCCGATGAAATTGTAAACAAAACATAAAAAGGTAACGATTTCTACCTTGCAGAAGTTTTAGTATTAGAAATTAATTAAAAGGCAATGTTAAATTAATTAGACATAAAATCAAAAAATTATCTCTTGTTTAACAATCGAAAAAGCGTACAAAATTTATAAACAAAGTTTAGCGTTTTTTAGCCGTTGTAATTATTTGGCAATTTCCAGGGTTTCAATGATAAGTAGTAAATTCAAACCCCTTATTAAAAGAAATTCCAAAGAAAACAGCAAAAAGAAAATAAACTGAAAATCCAAAGGATACGTGCTTTCATTTGGTATCTCATTTGTTAACATTGACCATAAAAAAACCCAAAAAAAACCTTATAAGTATAGACAAGAAATAACTTTATAAATAGATACTTAGTAATACCAATAGTAACAGTAAATTTTAACCCTTAGGTAAAAACGTGGTACAATTAATACTTTTTAATAAATGTTTGTACAGAATATAAGCTGTTTGCACTTAGCTATGAACCTCTCATAAAATGAAGATATAAAAGATGGAATGTAAACATCTTTCCTTGGTTTAGTTTGATTTGGTTTTAAATGGTGTATAAACTTTTTCGGGTTTTAAATGCCGAGAATAACCTTCTTTATATACGAGAAGTGTTCTTTTTCATTTGGTTTTGAATTTAACGGCATTTAGGATATTTTGGCCATTTTTTAATACCAAGAATAATATTTTCGATAAAGCTCTTTATTTCGTAAACACGTTCTTGAATAACAATGGTTGAACTTTTTAGCCAACAGCTACAGGAAAGAAGAGATTTCATACCTTTTCTGAAGAGTATTGGCCAGTATGTAAATGTAACAGAACGATTGGGATTCGAACATGAGTAATGTAATTTTAAAGTCTAAAAACATTTCCACTATGTCACAATCCTTCCAAACAATTGTCATAACATAGGCAATATTTTAAAATCGCACGGAACATATATTCAATTGAAAATATGACAGGTAATAATTGGCTACATTTCTAGAATTCGTTCATTTCTATCTATCTATCTATCTTTTTTTTTTCTTTTTGGCATCGTTCCAAAAGTATTTCATTATTAATGCAGTCTCTTACGTGGTTGACCGTGTTTCTGAGTTCTTCAATAATTGACCAGCCGCGATGCTCTCAGTCAAACCACGAACACTTAAATTTGTGGACACAAAAAAAGACAATACTTTTAAATGTAACTTGGGCAGCGAGGTTGGAGAAGTGGGAAAAGCTTGGTCTCTGGAATTTTAGTACACGAGTTCAAATCCCAGTGAAGACCATTGCATTAACTTTCAGCTGTGAGCAGAGAGGCTCGTTAACTCGGGAGAGTATCTCATCTAGGTGAAGGGTAACACTGATTACAAAAGCACAGGGATGAGCACATAAAAAATGGCCTTGTGTCGAACTTGGGTTGGTGCTCGACCAAGTAAATATCATACTTTTAAATGTAACTATTTTATTCTAATCTTCATTGCAGGCAATATTTTTGGTAACCGGATTTAAGTAAAATAGCTTTGTTTATGACACCCCTCCACTCCCACTAGTTACTTTTGTGATTCACATAGTTCCTAGCGTATTAATAGATATATATATTAATAGGAAGTTCACTGGTTTAATGGTTTTTAAGGTATAAATCGATCCACTCAAATTGAAAATTTTGTTTTTATTATTTTTCTGTTAATCAAATAATCTAACTAAATCTGACCCCCACATTATTCTATGCAACGATTGATCAGAAGTTTTGAAATTAATTGCACGGATTCTGAAATTGATTGCAACAACACTTTTAAAATAAATCGGAAAACCCTATAAAACCCATTAATAAACTGGTGGGGCAACATCCCGTACCATACGCTTGACGCGCTTCGAATATTAGAGGCTGGCGTAACTCAGGAGAGTTATTGGGTTTTACTAGGACTTTGACAATATGCTTTTATTAAAGAATATTCTTGTTACAGCTCTAATTATTAGGGACGAGACAAGAATATTATTTAATAAAAGTATTTGGTCACAGCACTACTAAAAGCTACAAAATTAAAAGAAATGGTAAAATCACAAAATCAAGTAACGACAAGAATATTCTTTAATAAAAGCGTATTGTCACAGCCCTAGTTATCACATATTAAATTATAAAAAGATCTACACAAAACCATATGAAACCATATAAAACAAGATATTTCTTCAGACTAAAGCCCTTTTATGGCACCATAATAATATATAATAAATAAATCCTATTTTTGGACTATTTTCCCACTTTAGCCTGTCTGAAAAATTTTGTTGGGGTGAAACTTCTTCTTTGCTGTCACCCAGGGCCCTCCCTTATCTAAGCCACTAGATATACTTCAAGTGCCCGGGAAGGTTCTTAGCCAGGATTTAATATGGTACAATATAGTATAGTATACTATGTTATATAGTATACTATGATATTGTTGATCTGTAAACGCATTCTCGTTACAATTGAATAGTTTCTTGCTTATAATTTGTCATAAAAAGTATTTTTATAGGTGGGTACATGAAAACACATTTGTTGTTATACCCCTTTGATTGAATTCGTGAAAATATTTTTTTCCATTCAGAGAGCTTTACTAAACAAAAATTTTACTCAGGCAGAATCTGGTTTATTATGCATCTGATTAGCAACCAATCGTCTGGAGGCGGCCAGTTGAGATCGGACAAGTGATCAAATATGACCTATTTGTATAGAATAGAGCTAAAAAATGGCGCTTTAAGTCGACATGAAAACAGTATTGCGAAAATTGTGTAAAAATAACTTTTATCTTTTGTAGAGATTTTGAAAGCAACAACCCCCCCATAAAACAACAAATAAATAATGGCAAGTTAAGGTTTAACTATAAAATATTATATTATATTATTGAATACTCCTTTGCCTGGTTTGATATTACTATACAACTAGATTATTATATTGCTCAAGGCTGTAAGGATAATGAGATATTAAGGTTTCTTTTGGTGTCCTACAATCAACGCAACTGATTTGATTCTATACCGACACACCAGAAACTGATTGGTTAATTTAAAGCCCATTGTTATCCATTTCTCTTTTGGGATTTGCATACTGAATTTTACAAATCACAGCTGAATAGTTAATGACAACGCTTGTTGATTTCTAATCAACTCAAACTCATTGTGACAATATAAATGACTACGAGTATCTTTAGGAAATCGTAAAAACTACTTCTACCATTCCCTGTGATTGATACTCAGACACACGGCGACTTTAGCATCTAAATATTATAATACTGAGTATAACTTAGGAATTATAAAAAAAGGATTATTGACGCTTATATTTTTCTTGAGAAAGTTTTCGTAAGTCAAAGTAACTGGCAGAAAGTCAATAGATACATCTTGTTATAGAGAATTGTTTTGATTTACCTTTTTCGCTTGTATGATACCGAGAATGATACTTTTTGAGAACGTCTTTCTTTTGTCAGCACATTGTTTGTATACATATTGTATGCGATATTTGATCCATAGTTGGAGGGAACATGAGCATTTATGCTTTGCCCATGGGTATTTAGCTGTCTATGTATTGACAGAACTACTAGTATTTGAAATCACGAATAATGATTCCAAAGTCCAAGTGCATATCCATTGTCTGAAGTGGACTTCTTTCTTGTCGATAGTAAGGACAAAGAAATTTCACGGAGCGTAATAAGGCCACCATGATAAAGCCCAGCATCTGTTAAGCAGAGATGTAGAGTGTATTGTATTGTATATCAATTAATATGTAGCATACTGATCAACAAGTGGTAAAAGCTTGGACGTACGAATCGCAATACACGCGTTCAAATCCAGTCACGGTTCGTTGACTCAGTGGTGTAACTTATCAAGGTGTAAGGAGTAATTCCCAAAACCCAGGCAGATGAGGCTCGTCAACTTAAAGAGAGTAACTCTTCTAGGTGAATGAAAAGACTGATTACGAGCAGGTCAAGCTAGTTAGGCTTGGCTCGTATTTCACCTGGTAGAAGGTAAAGTTTGAAACAAAAGACTAGATTTGGAGGATTAATACCCCATTGAAATTTTCAGCTTAATATTGGTTCTAAATGATATGTATAGTCAGTGAAGGCGGATATATCGTCAAGTTCAATAATTAAGAGCCTTAAAGTACTTATAAGAAGTAAATGATTGCATCAGTCTTTAGAAATAAAGATTGAAAAAGTACATAAAATATTTAGTCATATCTAAAAGTTGTGTTTTGGCTATCGAAGATCAAAGCTAGTGACTGAAAAGAAAATTTAAAAGCTTTGGCAGAACATTTGGTTATGTCTAGGATTTGAGGTGGTATTGCAATTTTCAAAACAATGCCAGTCGGTAAGTTTTGAACAAAATATTATTCGATCTGCCGATTCTCACTCTTTTGAAAATATGATTCTTTAAAATCTTAAAATTCAAATTATGACATATTGGGCAAAAACACATGGTTTGATTCTCTGAAGTTAAAAATTTATACAGCTGCATCATTTCCTGTCAACAATTGTAAATTGGTACTTTGTTGGAAGGGTGTGTGAGTAGGGGTTTACATACTAAAAAAATAAGAACTGCGTAATTATTAGTTTTGGAAGTTATCAAGAACACATTATTGATCTTGCACTTGTAATGTCACGATGAAAAAAAAACGATCAAAGGGTGAGGTAGATATGATGGAATACTGTGTAATCAAATGTAATTTTGTCGGCGAATTTGTTATTTAACCAAGGGCTTGCCGGTCCAATTGGGAAGATAGTTTTTGAATTTCGAAGAGTGCAGTCGAATCCATATTGGTTGGTGTCTTGACAACCAAATTCCTCACCCACGATCTACCAGATCCACTTCAACTTATCAGCATTTCGTACCCGGCAAGACTATTTTCTAATGCGCACCACTTCAATATTGCTCCATTAAAGAAAAGAGTATATATCTACTATTGTAAATAAACCTGGATTCTTAAATTTAATTTACGAGTTGAAGTCCTTATTTTTCAACTACATTAGTGTTATGGTGTTAGTCTGAGACTCGGCACGCGGACAACCTCCCTGGTTGACTCGGGATCTCTCACTCGCTTGCGTATGCCTCTCCGGAAGCCACGTCCTTGGCAGAAGTGACGTCACGGCCTAGTCCACTCTTTTCATAATGGGGGCTTCCCTTGTTCACTCAGGATATTTCACTGGCTTGCGTATGCCTCTCCGGAAGCCACATCCTTGGCAGAAGTGACGTCACGGCCTAGTCCACTCTTTTCATAATGTGGGCGTCCCCAACAATTAGACAAGTTTACTTCGGCACGGCATCATTGATCTTATCATTGGTGGTGTGAAACACAATGATCAACAGCGAAAGAACAAAGAAAATAGACGATGAGAACGATAATCCATATCACCTTCGTACCGGCAAATAACGGCTAGATTATTAGCGATAGCAATTCACTTGGACGGAGAAAAAACAGTGAAAATCAGAGTTTTTTTCAAAGTGAGAGAGCCCTGGCCAGCTGAATAAGAGAAGACCAAGCCAGTTTAAACACCAATCGATCAGAAAAGAGTCCCGATTGGCGTATCGACTGTATCAACGATCGATCTTAGATACACAGTCGGGGGAAGGTGTATAGTAGTCCATAAAGTGGTCCACTGCTTTATTCAATGGTGCTCTGGCAACTCCTGCGACACTCTAGTTGCCAACCGGATCCTGCCTTTGCAGTGTTGAGAGGAAGAATTTGCTGTTTATGTTACACCTGGTTCTCTACATAACTTCAAGGCTTGCACCATAGAAAGACTAAGGCGCGTAAATCTTCGTGGTTGGTAAAAGGTAGGTCAACAACTGATTATGCCTTCTAGCTTTTATAGACTGATTTCTTGCAGGAGATACTGATAGCTGCTTAGAAATTTCTTATTTGATAAGATACAGAACAAGCGTGCCTTGAGCATACACCAAATATAATGTTTCAACAACCATGTCAGAGAAAATCTAAGAGGCATCTATAAAGCCAGCCTTGATTAGATATCAAAAGTGATAACAAATATAATTATTAGTTAAGCATGGGAACAATTTTTTTAAATATCTTCCAATGAATGTTGTGTGCACTTTTCGTGCTAAACATTTATTATGTGCTAAATCAAACAGAAAGAGTAATTAATGAGTGAATATTAATTCCAAAAAGTCATTGGTAAAAGACATCCATAATGATAAAAA
>JAYKTE010311340.1:0-11275 GCA_036873565.1 Xipholeptos notoides | reverse complement strand
CCAGCTTGATAAATAGAGACTGCTAACTCTTTCGTTTTCATTTATTTATTGCATTTGGTCCAACCCTATTTTGTGTTATGGAATAAGAGCTTAGAATTCTAAAATGATAAATTTCACACATGATTCAAGGTAAGGTTTGGTTGATGAAAAGTTAAAATCTATCTTCATGGTAAATAAGATTTCCTCTGTGTTTGAAACTTTTTTCCTAAAGAAATTACTTTAATATAGGCTAGCTGTAGAAATATAGCAAATTATGTTAATAATGACCTGTTTGGTAATACTGATTGTAATTAACCAAAAATTGTATTAGGTATTTATTTTTAACTTTTATTTGATAAGAATTTTTTTTAAGTTATGTATTAATCTGGCCACTTTCTAAGTCAATTAAAAATTTTGAAACTTTTTTGCATTTTTCCCTGTATACATTCTACAGTTTGTAGGTGTTTTTAGAAAATTAAAATTATCTTTGAATAAAAGTACCCCACTTTAATAATTTTCTTGTGATGATTACAAATTTGTATTATAAAACCTATGCTTGATATCAGTAAAATGAACAAAAAATAGATTTACATTCTATTTTCTTCCTTCATGAAAAGTAAAATTATTCAAATTGTTCTTATCTATGAAAAAACAAAATTCTTTTTTTGTTTTTATATGTAATTAATAGGAAAACCTCTCTGATTATTAGTTCAAATACTCAAGTGATGGGATTTCAAAATGTGCTATATGAAATGCTGTATCTTTCAATAAGTGATTTTAATATTGTGAATATTTTTTGTTTATGGGAATTGGTTTGGTTCAAATTTGATTTTAATCAAAGGGAAATTTGTCATTGAAGGATTGTTGATCTAAATCCAAGTAATCCAGAATAATGTTTGTAATTTCAGAATACATATGTTAATAAAGAGCTATCTTTAAAAACAACCCTAATTTTTGTTAGGGATATCAATGCCTCAATGAAGGCACAAGTCTGTATTCATTTTTTCATATAAAAAAAATGCTGTCATTGTTTATAATTTTCCATATGGTTGTTATCATTGTAAAAATAATTTGTAAAGCTCTCTATCTTACCAAATAATAATTAAAAACATAATCATCTATTTTCTAAAATATAATACTTTGCAATTACAAAGAAATTATGGCTTTTATTATCTAATCAGATATTAGATTACTAAGTAAAATAAAGACTCAATTAAAGCTGAACTTATCAGAATTAAATGTTGGCTGGCAAATATTTGGTTATGAGCAGAAATTTTTACTAATGCTACAAACAAAACATTTTTACTGAGAGTACACATTTATTTCAGAACTATATTCCTCATAAATCCTTTTTTTTTCAAATTGTGAGTTATTACATAATTACTTCTATAGACTGAAGCAATTGTTTTATGAAATGATCTGATTAATTGATTGTAATTGATGTATAGTTAAAAGATAAAATTGTTGAAACTGAATGTTGCAAATGGCTTTAGAATGGGAATTGATAGGAATTTTATACTAGTGAAAATTCATATTGATAAAAATCAATATTGTACACAGATTTATACAATATATTTGAATTTAAATGTAACCAGTTAAGTTGCATATTATTGAATTTCATCATTTCTGTTACTGCTTGAAAAGTAAAGAACTACTGTTTTTGCCAAAATATTTCCCGGGTTGTTATAGTCTAGAAACAGCTGATCTTATTTAATCTTATTCAATACATTATTGTTGGATACTTTCTTTTAAAAATTAGTTCATAGAAATTTAAAAATTGAATTTTTTTGATAAATGAAACAATTATTATATTTGCTATTACTTGAATAGTGAAAGTTATTAATTTAGATCATAAAAGAATTTTTACTGATTGTAATGAAACTGAATTTACTATAATTAATTGATAACAATTACAAAGCTGTCATTGCTCACCTGCAGATGTTCTGATTTTAGTGAATCATAAGATATGAAAATGTGAATAAAAAATTATGGATAGGTTTGGTTATTTTTGTTCAGACATATCAACCTTTACAGTTATTTATGGTTAAAACAATTTTTCTATAGCAAATTGTACCAAATATTAAAAAGATTTGTATATCAATTGAAGGAATGAGTGACATGGAGGGATTATGACCAACGAATCCTCAATCTCCATGTAAAAATAAAAATTTGAATATTGATGTGATTGTGGCTCCCAAACCCCACTTTGATTTTGTTGGTACTCTTTTTAGAATTTAAGAATCATGACCAGGATACATTGGCGGGCCAGATAAAATTCACTCATAGGCCAAGTCTGGGTTGCCGCCCCCTGTTCTATAACTACTTTAACAATTTGTCTATGTTTCAATTGAAAGATACCTTCCTTACATTGTTTTAAAAAATACTTATTGCATTGTGTACTCTTATTAATTACCCCTGCTCAAGGCAGGATGTTATCTTTTTATCTCTATTCATTTATCTGCAAAACAAACAAACAAAAAAAAAAAATGAAAATTGGGGTTTTATCTCAATTTTTTAAGTCTTCGGTATAATCTAAAAATAATCAATTAAAAATTTGACAGCATTTTGAATTTTAACCTCTTAAAACATTTTTTTAAGATTTTTTAATTCACTGCTATGTTTTTTATTATCACCTTGTGATAATTTGCATTATTAGTTTCTTATACCGAAATATCCTCAACCTGAAGTTACAATCTGAACTTTTACAATATAATAATTTAACTTACCATTCCATTATTTTATATACACACACACACACATATATAATGCATATACACACATACAAACACATATTAAAAGAGAAGTTGGAAGAACTCTGGTAAGAAAGATCTCTATTTTCCGGACATTTTTCATTATACAAGAATGAAAATTATCTATAAAGTTATTAAACAAGCACATATATAAAGTAAATAAAATCATTGAAATTTTTTGATAAAGTCATGTTTTGTACATCTGATATGCAGTCAAAAGGCTTACATAGATAAAAAAAAAAAAAGAGATTCTATCAATCCAGCATTTTTATTGTATATATCTATATTTATTTACTTTCATTTAGGTTTATTACCATGAATAAGTATTTTAGCAATGTGTCTTAACAAATATTACATTTCATTCATTTAAAATGATATGTCTTTTTGATATTATCTTTGCATTACATTCAAACTTATGAAGAGAGCATATTGTATAGAATCAAATGACTAATAAAAGTTTGTATATTTGTTTTTTGTCTATACATTTACACCATTATTTAAAATGATATACTAACACTGACCTGGCAAATAAATGAATACTGTATAAAATTAGGGGAACTCAGGTCTACTTGTTAATGCTAATGATTCTAAATTGCTCTTATTTAAAGAGATCTTGTCTATTTGAAACTAATGCACTAAAAGTGGACCAAAACATATCTTATTGTTCTAACAATATCTTTTGTCTGTTAATCAATATTCATTGCGAATGTTGTTGCTTATAAGTGCTGATCCTAATAAGCCTGTTTAAAGCAGAATGGTTGTAGATTTGTGAAGATGTTTATAATATCCCATTACGAATTGTACATTTCTTGTATATTTTTATTTGAAATAGATTCAATCATAAAAGATTAAGAACAGATGCTTGAAGGTAAAGGCAAATATTGATAGAAATAAAGACTTTAAAAAAAATTTCCCATTCAAGATAATGCTTCACTTTTTGATTTTGCATTTAATAACATTTTTTCTTTGTTTAATGGTATTATAAAAAAAGAAAACGAGACATAACCCAATAACTATAATCCTTATTAGGTCAACAATTATGATTAGAAATAAATATACATAATGAATTCAAGATTAACAAAAAATAATTATCTTCCAATAAGAAATCAAATTTGAATTAATTCTGTGTATTGGCTATATTTAAATTCTGTTGTCTGAAATTTAAATTGATGAAATTTATCGAATATAATTTAATTAATCTGAGAGATATTAGACCTCACCTGCTGATATTTTTTTTATCAAAAAAAAAAAAAAAAAAAAAAAAAAAAAAAAAATCATTTGATTACTCATTGCACAATTAGTGAACATCCTTATAGAAATTGTTGTATAATGTATCAGGATTTAAATGAATGTAATTCATCAATATTAAAACTTGGTCGTTAGAGATATTCATTGCTGTTTGGAAATTAAAGGCTAAATATAAGTCTGCATATTTTATGTATAGAATGAAATCTTGGTTTTTCGAAGTCTGAGGGTTATTGACCTAATTTAATGGATAATAATTAGTATATTTAATATTTTTTTAAAGTATTGTGAAGATTTCAAAACTTCCAAAACTTTTTATAAGTTTTGCTAGGGAAAGTTAGATTGAGGTGATATTGTGATTAAATGTATAATATTTCTAGAAGTTACTAATTTTCTCTAATATATTCCTGAAAAACAATCATCTATATTATTGATAAATTCCCATAAGCCTAAGCATATTTTCTCCCTCATTCTTGACAAAATCATTGGCTTAAAAATTTTTTTCACTCTCTCTTTCAGTTTTTTCATTAAAGCTTCCAATAGTTGAGATTTAATTAATGATATATAGGAATTAAAAGAAATCAATCTTAAATGTAAGATAATCCGCATCAATTTTATAGATATTGATATGGCATTTAAAATTGAATAATCCCATTTGAAAAATGGCTTTTTTTTAACTATAATATCTTTACCAATTGCTATAGGGAAACCCTTCTTTGGAAAGTCTTTAATGGAAAGTCCTTTTCTTTAGTTATGCACCATTTTGATAAAATGATAACCCCACTATTGTTACTTTAAATATTATTTGGACTCCTTTACCTCCAACTTTCTGTGTTACATCCAACAGGATAATGTGTATTATGACCACCTGGGAGTATATGATATAACTGAAATGCCAACTTTTTGTTCCATTCCTTCTAAAAAGGCTTGCAGTTTATACTTTTTATTTCAACCCATTTCCTGAGAACATTTTGAGGATAAGATAAATGTTATAAAGTCTTAAGAATTTAAAGGAAGTTCAAGGAAATGGATGTCAGATTTAAACTTTATGAAAATGTCTACCTATACCTCTCTACCTATAAACATTTTATCAAATCACATTTGTGGTTAACACAAACTGCACACACAAGTTCTTAATTTTCTGCCATGTCATTTAAATATTTACTTTTGTCTATGAAGTTAATGCAACTGATCTTCCCTTAAAGGTAATCGATGAGAAATGTTTTGTCTCATAATTTATTGGTTGCAACAATATAATGAACATTTTTTGATATGATGTTTAATCTCAAAGTATTGTTGTAAGCATGCTATCTAAAATTAGTTTTAAAATGTACTTTAGTGTGGACAAAAAATTTACCAAAAATGATTGTTCTCTGCATTAAATGAACTAAAATGGTTGATATGCCATAAAACAAAGACAAACAAAAATGTACTTATTAACTTCTTTTAATTGTAGTTTCACTATATATTCATAATATAAAAATATACAGTTTCTATTAATGTTATTGAATTTTAGATGTGGTATGTTTGGATTATGAAACCTGGTAAAAAATAAAATCTTTTAAAAGACTAATATATTTTTAGAATTTTAAAGGACTAATATATTTTTAGCATTGTATTTTAGGCTCTTGATCAGCAAATAGCTTTCCAACTTCCCCTGCTCCTTACCTATTCCTTTGTTCATTAAGTTATCCTGGTTAAGTCTAATGGTTGACTCATTGGACCAATTCCTCAGCCTGCATGTTATACAAAGTTTGTCTTTTTGCCCTGTTACAAGTTGTCATTGCTTTCTCGTTTATTTTTCCGATTGCTTTCAGCTGCTGTGGAGCTTATATTTAATTTCCTGTAGCTTAGTGAATATTATTGATCTTAATTACCCACAGCTGGCCAATACATTGATTGCCTATATTCTTTATATATTTCTTTCTCTCTGTTCTCTTCCTGTAAAAATTGTTCCTTCCAACCACATTATCATTATGTACTTTAATCCTGCCAGATACCTGCCCACATAAAATCTTCTTCTAAAAGCTATTTATGTAGTTTTCTTTTTCAGGCCCCTTAATGTTTTGTCAAATCATTGGTCGTTTAAAATAGTCGCTGAATAAAATAGTTATCTGCAGAACTTATTATAAGATTACCTAGTGATTTATTATTACTTGGTTTATTATTAGATTACCTGAATGTCATTTTTGATTATTTTTGTTTGATCAGATTCCTTTTTAAGTATTGATTGATTATTGTATTTGTTTGCAAACTGTTTTGAATTACTGAATAATTAGCTTCATTTGATGTTTATTGAATAAAATGGCTCTTATCATGCATTTTTGCATGCTCATTGGTCATGTCATAGTAAATTAGAATTATGTCTTTAAGATATATAATTCATTATTTTCTTTACTTCAAATTTATCGTAGGTTGAATTTAAATATCTTTTAGATTTTCTAAAGTAAAACCATACAGTACATTTCCCAATGCTCTAAATTTTGAATAAAGAAAAGAGAATTGTCGATTTTTTTTTTTCATTGTATTGACCATATTTTTCTTTCTTTTTTCTTCACCATCTAATTAATAAGAAGTATAGTCTTTTAAAGAGAAAAAGGAAGCTAGATTTTAGTACAAATAAAAGTACAATTACAAACCTTTCCTCGAAAAAATGTCGATAAAATCAATGCATTTAAGAAGTACCACCTACGTAAAAGAAACAAGCATTGAAAGACAGTGGTTGGTATCCTACAATAAGCTATTAATACATTTACAAGTACCATCTATCAGCCTTTATCCATATAAATACTTTCACACAAATAAATAACAGAATGAAACCTATGTTAGTGTGTGTTCAAGCTACATCAGTATGAATAATTATTTGTTATATACTTAAATGAAAATAGAAGTTATTTTAATTGAAGTAGTTTTTAAAATGAACAAAAATCCTCAGATTCTATATTATTTCTTATTAACTAGCTGTAATTAAAATTTCATGGAATTAATGTAAGAAAAATTTCAGTAAGAGTTTTTATAAGTGTTGGATGCCACCTTTAAAATATTTCAAAACTATTTAATAAAATCCATATTAAAGGAAAATTTTGTGTAAATACATAATCTAAAAAAGAATGAGTAAATTTTAAAAAGATGTCCACTTAGGAGTTAATTCTGTATATTTAAAGAATTTTAGAATTGTATGAATTTATTTAATTTTGTACATGGTTTGATTTTTATGAAATTTAAAGGTAAAAATATTAGGCAATTGAATCTGTCATGGGCATTTTAGCTTACTCAGGTATATCAAACTCCACACTTCATTTTGTCTGATATATATTCATGTCTTTTAAATAATAGAATTTGCTGCATGAAATCTATGATTTTTGAAATTTTTATTTTAAACTAAAAAAGTTAGTTTCTTAAAAGATACTTTAAATACTATAAAAGCCATATTATTTGTTGCTTGTTTTGAACGTATAGAAAAAAAATAATTTCATGGATACATATCTTGCTTGTTACACCTTTTCAATTACCAACGTCTGGACTAAACTACTTCTTTAATAATTGTAATTAAGATTATTTTGATATATTTTATTCATTTTGTCTCTCTTGTTTTTATTTTATTTTATTTCATTTTTTTAAATCACTCAAAAATTTATTTTTAATGTAATTGGAAAGATTCTTAGGATTGGTTAATTTTACAATCATTTGTATATGGTTATTTTTAGATACTGTTTGAACTGAATTAAACTAGTGATGGGAAATTAAAATAAATTGAAGTTGAAGATACCTATGAAAAAGGTGGATAGCTAGATCAGCTGTAATGTGATTAATTCAAGAAAGATTTGAGTAAAAGTTTTGAATAATTTGATTATTTTTGATAGATGATTAACCATTAAAATTTTTACTGGAAAACCTTTATTAATGGTTTTGAATTAACTGGTTTATGAAACCTTTAATACCGAAATAATTAATCTATAATAAAATATAAGATTCACAACATCTTAGTAATAAACTATTATGGATTTAGAATTTTTTTTATTCTTCGCAAAAAATACCTATATATTTATGCCAACATAGCTGTCTCATATATGTAATCATGCATTTATCTCTTCTTTCTTTTCTAATTAATTTCTCACTTAATTGCACTGGACCAGGAAAATATTTGTAAATAATTTTGATGGTTATTTTTAGTGTGGTTCTCTAATTATCCTAGTAACTGGTATGAAAATATTTGAAACAATTTATTCTACATAAATACTAAAATATTTTCATCTTTTACTCATTTGATTTTGTAATCTTTTTACAAATATTATTTTTGTAAGATAGTAAATTTGAAAAAGTATTTTATAAATTCAGTTTTGAAAATTAGTTTGGGGGAGCATTAATAAATAGTAATTTGATAAAAATTGTAATGATAAAATTTTCCACAAACCTTCTCTTGAATATTAATTTAAAAGTAATGTATTGGGTTGGGGAATAAGTTTGTAGTGTTTTTATCCAAATTCTTTGGCAAATCCCATTGAAGGAAGACTTGTTTGGTGACCGTCCTCTTTTAAAAGTGCTTTGAGACACTCTTCATTAAGTTTAGGTCTTTCGCTGCGACGCCAAAATCGCCATTTTTGAACTTTGCAAACCATTTCCATGCTATAGACTCGCCTATGATACCTTCTCTGTATACCTTGCAAATGTCTCGGGCTGTTTCAGCTGCTTTTTGGCCTTGACGAAAAGCAAAGAAGAGCAAGTGTCAAAAATATTGATTTTTACCCCCTGGATATTCCATTTCTAAACTTAAAAAGTAATAAAAAATTAAATTACCCAAAGAGATGATTAGCACAGTTTTGTATGGCAGGAGAAGGTCTATCGAATGAATATTGTACATTTTGTTGAAAAGCAAAATGTCATTAAAAAAAAAAAAGAAAATATAAAAATGTTATAAACTTATTCCCCAACCTAATATATCTGTATATATTGGTTATGTTTACAAAGAGCTCAGACAGTGCACGCTCATTGTAATTTTTATATAAAAAAAAATATGTACTTGATAATCATGGGTGTAACTAAATTGGCCACTCCATGTTGAAAAATCAATAATTAATTATACAAATCACTTAATAAGGTTCTATGAAAAATAATTCATTGATATTATGTATTGTTGTTTCATGCCAGGCAAGCAGAAAGTATTTTTTTCTATAGACATAAATTTGGAAAAATTTGAACATTGTTTTTTTTATATTTTAATAATTTTATGTTTATTTTCATCGATCAAAACTAATCAATTCTCTTCATAAAAACATTTTATGCATTAAAAACAGCTTCCTCTGTATATTGAATAAAATGTATGGTTATAATTAATGGCGATAATTATTTAAACTAGTGTATATGTCTGTAAAAAATAACAGGTTTTAAGAATAATTAATTGCATTTAAACAATGCATTCTTTTTTTTTATTTTTTAATATAATTAATTTCAAGCTAAATTTATACATAATTTCTCAAATGAATGATTTCAAATGAATATTCTAGTCATTTATCAAAAATCTATTTTGTATGCTAGGGTTTGAATTAAGGACAGAAAATAATAAAAAAAAAAAAAATTCTGTAAAGCATTATGGCTCAGTGGGTAGAGCATCAGAATTTCAAGAAGAATAATGAAGGCAATGTTTTCATCTTTAATTTTCAGACTGTGACATGACGTGTATATATATATATATATATATATATGTGTGTGTGTGTATGTATTTTATATATATGTGTATGTATTTTATATATATATATAAAAACACATACAGAAAATCTAATTTTACTGCAGAGATTAAACCATTTGTCATATCAGTCAGTTGGTAATTCAACCACTGAACTTAATATGTATGACAGTAATTTTATGACTGTTTTAAAAATTCTTAACTTGTCTTTCTTTATATCAACACATGCATTTTCCTTTCTTTATTGATTGATCTGTCTACTTCAAAAGGAATGTTCAATATTTCCATGGTTGCAGCTATTGTATGTTGTTTTAACATTGATCTGCTACTAGTAACTATAGTTACACTTATAGTAAAAAGATTCTCTAAAATCAACGAGATGCTACCATGAAACTATATAAGAAAGGATAAAAACATTTTGTTTTCATTTAATTAACTCCTATATTAAATAACATAAATTAATTGATTTTAATACATGTTAATGAATAAGATTTATGCTAAAGTAGATAGAAATCAAACTTGACTTTAGTTATTTAAACCTTTTATGAATACTATTTTAACTTTTTTCTGTCCCAAACTGCAATCCTTACCATATTCTACGCTACACATGACATCTACATTACAGATGTCACTGCCATATTTGCATGTTATCATTAAGTGTATCAGATTCCCAGATTATGGTCTTGTATAGGTCTAGAGGATTTAAGTTTTTTCCTAAAAAAATTGTCACTAATCTTATTGAACTCTGAATAAAGCTGAATTAACCTCAGGGTGTTTTTATCTACTTGGACAAAGCCATGATAGCCAATCTCATTCCATGTTTTAGAGTTCCTACTAAACTAATGTATTGAAGTCACCAATTATAATCACCTTATCACTCAAAGTTATGGTAATAACAATACAAAGGGCTTCACTAAAAGTCATGACAATCTCTTTATAAAACTGATTAGTTAAGGCATGAATTAAAGAAAATGCATAACATCCCCATATTTAGTTTGTGATACAATCATTAACACTTAAAGAAAACTTCAAATATCATATAGGGGCCAATTTGGCTTTAACCTCAATTCCCATCCTGTTCTGCCTTTGGTTTTAACAAGTTATACAGAACTATAAAAATCTACATAATGTTTGCAAAACTAAGATCTATCTAAATTTTTAAAGATACATGATATTCATGTTGAAATCAGAAATAATTAATAATCATATTAAAATTACATAAATATTTCAGTAAATTATAGTTCAATATAACTAGAAATTATTTTTGTCTTTAATTCTATTTTTTATAACTGCATTAGAAAAATTAAAAATCTGTTCTCATCAGAGAAAAACAAAGGTATTGCTAAACAAATGAAAAAATGTCCTAAAATGTTAATGTATTTCTAAGTGTTATGAATCTTGAATTCAATTCATACCCAGATATCACTAGTATTGAGTGCATTCCTCCTTTTTATTCAACACACACACACACACACGTATATAAGAGTTCAACACCAAGGCTTTAGGGTAGAGTAGGACGCCAAGAATTGCAACAAAGAAATGTTTGAGTTTGTTTGTGTTTTACGGCATATCAACCATTTTAGGTCATTTAATGCAGAGAACAATTATTTTTGATAAA
>JAYKTE010311229.1:0-11276 GCA_036873565.1 Xipholeptos notoides | reverse complement strand
ACACAATATGCACTATTTAATCCATATCAACCATTTTAGGTCATTTAATACCGAGAACAATCAATGTTTCAATAACACAATATGCACTATTTAATCCTTAGCGGATACCTTTCCCAAGCTTATTAGTCTAATTATGAAGGCGAATGGAACAACCAGGAATCAAACTCACATATTACACCCCAAATGGACTTCTTCAAAAGCTATTAAATTAATTTTCAAAATTTTGATATTTCAACAACTATTTTTAAATTATTATTAAAATTTCTTACAGAATATTCATTGCTAAATCATATGAGGTAAGATTCATGGCAAATTTTTAATCTTCATACGCAAAAATATAAATTAGAAATGTTTAAAAAAACATGATGATATGTATTTGTGAAATATTAAAATACAGGGGAACATCAGTTTGCTTGGGAGGAAGGTAAACCAAAGATTAGGCCTTTTATAGTTGATTTTCTTGGAAAGCAATATGATGATGAAAGACCAAAAAGATAACAGAGAAATTAGTTTGCTGAATGATACTTTCTTCCATTTCCTGTAAAAGATTTAAGTTAAAAACTAACTTGTTATCTTTGGTTGTGATATGGAATTTATAGCACAGATTGCACTGACATTGTTAGCTATAAATCATTCGATTATTGTTAGACATATTTGGCAATAGGATAATGATAAATTATGATATCTAACAATCTTTATCTATTTTCTGTCTTGTGTTGTATGGAGTAGTGGTAAAAGCTTGGGCTTTGGAATCATACTACACGAGTTCAAATCCCAGTCAAAAACCATCACATTCACTTTCAGCTGTCTCGGGCAGATGAGTTTCTTGAACTCAGGAGAGTAACTGATTTAGATGAAGGGCAACACTGATTACACAAGCCCATGTAAAGGAACACGTAAACATGGGCTTGTACCTAACTTGGGTTTGTGCTCGACCAAGTAAATGTAATGTATATATAAAACAATTCATATAATATAGAAATGTATAATTATAAATGTAATATAAAAAAAATTAATATGACTGGTGACTCTATCAAAGTTGTTAGTCTCCTAAGACTGGAATGGAGGGTTCAATTCTGGTTGTATTCTACTGTATTTCTATTTTATACACTGATGATTTCTAATTTATTCCCTTATAGTGTTTATCTATATATATAAAGTAGTAGCGTTTGTGTGTGTGTGTATTTGCATGTGTACACCTCTACTACAGCCCAAACCAGTAGACCATTCATAATCATATTTGGCATGATGATTGTCTACTACCGACAAATGGTGCACACCATTTTTCAAGGTTAAAGGTCATCAATATCATTGTCTATCAAGGTCAAAGTATATCTATTTATACTCCCTAGTACAGCCCAAACCATTGGACCAATCATAACCAATTTTCAAGATGATGGTAAAAGTTCATCAAGGTCATATCTTATTTATGTATACTTTTCTACAGCCCAAACCACTTGACCGAACATGACCAAATCTGGCATTATAATGGTACCCCACTTAAGGATAATGCACATAATTTTCCAAGGTCAAAGGTCAAGCCTATGTATATATATACTCCTACAGCCCAAACCACTGAACCGATCCTGACCATATCTGGCATTATGATGGTCCCCCACTTAGTGATGATGCACACAATTTTTCAAGGTCAAAGGTCAAGCATCCTTTTTTTTTGCTTGTGCCAAGCACAGGTATCTTGGCTATATATATATATAGAGAGAGAGAGAGAGAGAAAGAGGGAGACAAAATTTTAGAAAATAAATGTTTTTTGGAGTATTAATTTTATTTTGATTTTATTATTTTTGTTTTGTCTGTAAATATATAGAAAGTATATGTAGTTTCACAATATGCTATATATATATATATATATATATATATATAGCATTATATTATAGCATATTAGTTGTTGTTTGTTCAAAATAAATTATTATAGACCTATTCAATTTGAATGTGAATGCTACTTTATGAAATAGGTTTTCCAAATAAATAAACCAAAGAAAACTCTAGTATTTATGTTAAAAAGAAAAATATTTCACTCAAACTTAAGAAAAAGCATATGAATTCCATCTGTATTATCGAAGTCATTTAGATAATAAGTATATTTATGCCTTTGATTATTCAATTTAATTCAAACAAAGCAATATCATGATAGATCTTTTAGTGAATTGCTTGAGAAACAATAGCTAAAAGAAAGCAAACCCACCTTAACTCCTGTAATTCCTGACAGATTAACAATGCTCAGAATAAAGAGGATATATGTCAAGATCTCCTTAAAGAAGATATGAACTTTTTATATGTCTAGGGAAAGCTAGACGATCATCCCAAAAATTTCACTCTATCCACCCACTTAGTTTAAGTAGAAATTATTCAACATGACCACTACTCTTTCTAGAAGTTGACACCCTTTAAACCAGGCATGACAAACTCAAAGTCCCCTCAGAGCCATAGGAGTTGATTTGTATTGTCATGAGGGCTGCAAACGTTGAACATGTTAAATAAAAATTGTTGCGATTTTTTTTTAGTTTAGAAAAATATGGGCAAATTTAAGTAAAAGTGTAAATATAGTTCAACAAAGGAATATAACAAAAATTTTGACAATCTTCATCTATTTCAATAAAATAGCAAAAAATACATTATACATAAATTCATAACTGACATCAACAGAATTGAAAGACATTCATTGT
Source organism: Xipholeptos notoides (assembly GCA_036873565.1). Taxonomy (NCBI): domain Eukaryota; kingdom Metazoa; phylum Mollusca; class Cephalopoda; family Idiosepiidae; genus Xipholeptos; species Xipholeptos notoides. The sequence continues at coordinate 8,592 of JAYKTE010311229.1, read as the reverse complement.
TTTGCCCCAAGGCTTGACATTTCTTTTTGTTGATAATTTTTTGTATGTGTGGCTGAAAGTGTGCCAATGAGTTGTGGGAGAAAAGAAGATTATTTTTGCGGGACAGAAGTGTGTCTACAATGAGCCGCATGAGTTTGACATGCCTGCTTTAAATTATTAAAGATATAGTAAAAGCCAATCACCACTTACCCTTGAAAAACTTATAGAGCTGTTTATATCAGGAGTTTATGTGTAGCAAAAGTGGAGGATTGGTTGAAGTTGGAATCATATTATGTGAGTTCAAGTCCCAATTAAAACCATCATGTGCACTTTCCACTGCTTTGGGCAGATGAGGCTCATTAACTTGGGAGAGTGACTCATCTAGGTGTAAGGATAACAATGATTTAAAAAACCCAGGTAGATGAGAATCATTAACTCAAGGAGAGTAAATCTTGTAGGTGAAGGAAAGACAACACTTTACAAAAAATTGTGTAATAGAACAATAATAAATTTGTTGGTTCTATTTATTGCTACTTCAGTAATTTTTTTATTATCATTGTTGTTTTTTCAGCAATTTGGAAAATAACATGGATTTTTCTTTATTCCATTATAAAAAAGTATTGCTATATTATGAGAACTCAAAAAAAAAAATAATGAAGCATTAATTAAAATAATCATTATCATTGTGTTCTTTAATCTAATTTATTAATGTGTCCAGACTGATATGAAATACATCGATTAGTGTTTAGCTCTTAGACCTAACTACTCTTAGACCTAAGATGCTCTTAGACCTAACTAATTTCAAATAAGACAGAAACCTGAGTTGGTTATATTATATAAGATGACGTCATATTAAGCTGAATTGTCATTTGTTCATTAGAAATAAAGTTTAATGTTAGTGACTTCTGACCTAGTTAGATTGTGGTCAGCTTATGTTGGAATACAAATGAATGACCAATAGACATCAGAAATAGATTGAGAGGAATTATGGCTGATGTTGAACCGCTACTATCAGATTTAGAATTGAATGCATAGATTAAGAAATGACCTATGTTGTGAGCTCTTTGGAACAAAGCATCTTAGTTTATACAGTTGATCCACGTGGCTTAACCTTTCCAATGATTATTTCGCTAGGACTTTTGTATAGCCTAAAAATGATTAATGGCCTAATACACAGCATTTATTCTAATTCTCTATTTACATGAATCTATGGTGTTTCCCAAAACTAATTATGAGTCAACACAATATTTAATGCTGATTTCATAAGAACAAATTGTTGTAAATTCATAAAACCACAACATCTATAGGAGTAAAGTTTTTCTTTTATGTCATAGGAAATGATTAATTAAGCCTTGTTTTTTTTTTTATTTTAGTTCTGATGCTGAAAGTCTTTGATATCTTATTCTTTTTGGCCAATAAATAAGATTTAGTCAGAAATTTGTGGTTAAAATATTGCTTCATGTTTAAACAAGTTAGACAAACATTTCTTGCAAGGCATAGAATGGTTAAAAAATGTTTTTATCAATAGCTTTAAAAATAAAGGTACAAGATTTAATTTGAAAATCATCAATTTTCAAATTGCACTTTTATAAATTTTACAAAGTAGGCTATAAAGATTTAATTTGTATTGAATCTAAAAATTACCTTGGATTAATTTTATGTTATGCACATTTTGTTGAACATTTAAAAAAGATTTTAGTTGAAAATTATATATCTATATTATCATTTGCTAAATAATAGATAAATTTATTTTTCTAAAGTGCAAAACAATGTACATTACAAGGCCAGTTTTAAGTGCTCATTACATCCCGGGAATTTTTGTAATCAGTGTTGTCCTTCATCTAGATAAGTTGCTCCCCTTGAGTTGAGGATACTCATGTACACAGGTTTTTGAAATCAGTGTTATCCTTACAACTAGATGAGTTACTCCCCTGAGTTAACAAGCCTGTTCTATCTGAGGCAACAGAAAGGGAATGTGATTGTTTTGACTGGTATTTGAACTCATTTAATATGATTCCAGAGTCTAAGCTTTTACCACTCCTCCACTTTTTCTGCCAAAACAGTGTCCTAGAGAGAGCAGATAAAGGCCAGATGTATAGGTTTTATTGACTATTATGCATTCCTACACCTTCATTTATTGTCTTTCCTTTCATTTGCTCACCTTACAACTCAGATGATACAGACAGTCCTGCACTTGACAAATCCACAAACTCCTCTCTTCCTCTCGATTTGGCTCTCTCCCAGCAGAAAAGAAGTGGTTGCTAAGCATGCAACTAGGAGGGAGCATGGACTCTCTACAATTCTCAAAACCCTTATTTCTCAATAATTTTTTATTTTCATGGTTTTTCTCGTATCTTAATATGACTGGATACACATTTTCTTAATTGCAATTCATCAATTAACTCATCAAGTTATTAGAAGCATCCATTGCATGAAATTTTTTGGTGATTAAAATTTCTATTTTTTATTTTTTTGTGGGTTTGGGTAAGGGTTTGAAATGGGACTTTATAATCTTTTTATTTATTTTTGCGGACACTTATACCTGTCCTTATAGTTAATATTTTCACCATGCTTCAGCCAGAAACCAAACGTGATGAAAATATAAACTATAAGGAAAAATGAGGACAACAGCCCACAAAAACAAATACATAGATGAAAAGCTCTATCTATTTACATAGAGAATCAGACTTATAGGTTGTTCCAAAAGTTCTGAAACATGGATGGTTTTTATTTTGAGGAATAATTTTTGTTGTTTTTGTTATTACTTGGTGAGAAAAATTTCAATTTTATGAACTTTTGGAACAACCTAATATTTAAATTGTGAAAATAGCTATGTTAATTTTAATTCTCAAAAAACTTTATTTCAAACAAATTTTCCAAATTTGTTTGTGCAATGTCAAAACATTTATCAACCAAAGCCATTTTACTTTCTTCTTCCTTCAAAAAGTTTAAAAGAAATTCATGCCTGAGCAGACAAGAAAACTAAATATTTGCTACTTACTGTTTATAAGAAATGTAATAAGATTTTATGTTTATTTTAGTACTTTCAAAGTAGCCTAGTTGTTTTTTTTTCTTTAAATATAAGTGTTTGTTTAAAAATGTTTCAAATTACCCTTCAGTTGATAATATCTCATAAAATGTTGAGTTTAGTGTACAAATTTTATGAATTTTCAAATATTTTCTTTTTAATTAAAAATATCTATCAAGTTATGTGTCTTTAGCAAAATAATGTGATTTATAAAAACTCAGTTTAATAGTCAAGAAGAATTGTTTGAATACTCTAAATGATAAAATTAGTATCATTTTCATTATCTTTTTATTAAGCCTCCTAAGAATTATTTATCATTTAAGAGTATACTGGTAATCAATCAAAAACTAACTCACACACGGTTGACACAGTCTGTGAGACTCTTCTTTTCATACTGTTCTTCCATCCTGACTTGGTTTTATGCAGCTGGGAGGCTATCCAATTTGCATGAGGGCTAAGAGACTCTGCGAAACTTTGTTTGCTTATGTGATCATTTGACATAAAATCTTGTAAGCGCCATTTTGTTTTGTTTTCCCTCTCGGCTGGACACAATGCGTAAACATTACTACTACAGAGTGAAAGAAAAATAAGTAAATGATTTAAAATAATGAAGTAAATAGAGTTTGTAACGTTGGTAACTGGTGTAATGAGTTGAAATAAGGACATGTGACACTGAGTTTTCTGGCTAATTTTCTGTCACCTTGAACCTTTAGAAAGCTAATGAGGACTATAATCCTTGAACAACTTATTGTGTTCACTGGGAGAATCTAAATCTCATTTATAACATAAAAGTAAATATGAACGAACACATTATGGAACAAGATTGCAGAAACTCCCTTCAATAATGCCTTACCAATTAAGGTAGGATAAAAGAGCCAACACTTTTGGCAATTCTTTTTGGATGATTATAGTGGCGGCACGTGCTGGTGGCAGGCAGTATTTTGAGAGGATAAAAATAGAAAATAGAAAAAAATAAAGATAATAAAAGCGAACAAAAAATCTGAAATTTTATGCCAAAATAACTTTTTAAGATATTTTATAATTGGAATTATACATTTTTTATTTGAGTTTTCTTTGTTTGAGTCTTTATTTATTTGTTTATGTAGCAATTTAATTTAATTTAATATTTTTTTAATAATTTAAATTATAGGTATTTTTTTTTCAAAAACTCTTTAGTTTTCCTTTAACAATGACTGTACAAGTATTGTACTGTAATAATATGAAAGTCTAGACCTAATAGCAGCCATCTAAAATAGATCCTTGATTGCAGTTCCATGAAAATGAATATTTTGAGGGCTTTTTGGAATTTTGAAGGTTGACGAATTATCAAGGGCTAGTGGGGACTGGGAGGTGGCAAATCTTACGACCCCCTTGGCAGCAAAAACAGATACTACACTACTTGATAAGTGCATAGGTAAAACACTGACAGTTAGCAAATTTCATTGGTACTAATCAGTTTTAAACAAAAATAGCCTACATTCATTGATTTTGAGCCAAGTTATGAACACCACTAAACAGATATTTGACTGTACTAAATATGTACTTATTTGACTAAACAGCATCTCGCAAGAATTTATTGTAAAAAATTAAATGTACCTATATGCCAATAATTGAGTATGGCTAGATTTCACCAATAAAGTTATTTTTATTTAAAAAAAACAAAACACATTCACACAACTTTTTTTTTATTGATATCGATAAGATTGCATCTGTAAAAATACTTAAATAAGACATGAACTGAACATTCAAATGTGAGGATGTGTTTGTCTCTTGAGGATTACTAAAAAGTAAACACTTAAATGCTTTCATAGTGAAGGAGAGACTCACAATTTATTTCACTAAATGGAAAGAAACAAAATATTATTATTTTTTTTCTTTATATCTACTTGAGGATGAAAAAAAATCTTTTAGTAGGTATTTACTTCCTGGATAAAAAAATATATATCTAAATCATATGCCACAGCTTTAATTTAACTTCACAAATGTATATCTTGTAGTTTTTAAGTACACTCTTTTATCTTGTTTTCACTATCATTCATATAACTCATTGCAAAAAAAAATGTCTACAATATATCTTGTGATGGACTTGAATCTTATTCATGAAATTTCATATCTCTCTGCTTTACTTTTACTTGTTCATAATTCTATAACTAATATACTTATATATGATTGTGTATGTAACGTGTGTGTGTAATATAAATTGTCTGAATCCACATGTATATTGCCATTAAAATGTGTATTTGTATTTCCATATGTGCATACATAAATTTATCTAAATAAAAAATATTATTTGTATGTTAATTGGTTTTTGCGTATCAATATGCATATCTTTATACAGATAAGTATTTGTAATTGAGTTCAAAAAGAATATATCTTTGGAATTATACAAACAGTATTATCATTTAGTATGTACACAGACTTTAAAATGCGTATGTATTCAAATAAGTATCATCGATGTATAAAATTATTCCATACATATGTGTGTGTGTAGAGAGGTAGAGAGAGGGATGATAAGGATATTTTTCATGTAAGTAATATTTTCTAATAACAAAAACATAGAACATTGGAAGCTTAATCACACATCAAAGTCTCAATTCATTTTCTTCTTTTCTGTGAATTTTTTTTTCTATAAGCTTTTGAAAGTGTCTTTGACAATCTCTAATTGAAAACAGTAAAATGTTCACCCGCCAAGTATCTTTTGGCACATTAAAGATCAAATATTGACAATAGTCTACAAAGTTTTCATGAGAAACTTTTTTCTTAACTTTACTGGGCCTGAATAATTAAAAAACAAAAAAATATTTTCATTATTATTATCATTTTTTTATATTTTGACAATTCCGTGTCTCTTATAGAAATAGAGAATTACTATTTTGTTACCAACCAATTGGTCGTTCCATTTACATTCCCATTTGGACTAATACCCCTGGAAAGTTATAGATTCCCACATTCCCTCCTGCTATGGATTAAATAGGTCATACTATGTTATTTAAAAAAACTATGTGTGGACAAAAGAACATTTATTAAAATGATTTTCTAATAACAAAAACATAGAACATTGCAAAACTTAATCACACATCAAAGTCTCAATTCATTTTCTTCCTTTCTGTGAATTTTTTTTTTTATCAAAATGATTGTTAAATGATTAAATGACCTGAAAAAGGGTTATATGATATGAAACACAAACAAACAAATAAACAAACCAACTAATTGTTTAATATTCAGTATGTCATATAGACGATGTATATTCTAAATACTTTCAGATTGTTTTACGTTCTAAGTTAAAACTGACCATGGAAGAATTTCAAAGTGGGATTCGATAAATTATAGGTTTGGTCAAAATAAGAATGTGGCTTCCTTATTTGATTGGCTTATGATTTTTAACTTATATATCATGATGTTAAGTATCACAATATTGAAGTGACAGAATTATATATATGTATATTATATTTTTTACAAACATGAGTTATTTTTCTGGTTTTGTTTATTTTTTTAAAATTTTGACTTCATTTAAAAATATGAACAACTTTGTAGAATACTTGATAACTTACAAAAAAGATAAATTCTCATTATCAAATACTTCTGTTTTTATTTTTTCATAAATTTATTATCTCCCTGGATGTTATAAAAAAGTATGAGTTTTCAAAATAAGGAATGGATTTTTTAAATTATTTTTTTGTTTTTAGCATCAAAACAGATTATCTATAGTGATATTCAAACTTCAATTTGTTTCATGTTGGAAATTTTATGCTTACTAAACAGTTTTCTTTTTTTACACACACAGATAGATTATGAGACCGAGTCATGAGATGAAGATGCTAGCTTCAAACCTAGAAAAAGTACTGTTTTTCAAAGAATTGAAATGAACAGTTTAACATAAATTTTGGATAAAAATGATTAAAGATATACAAAATCCATTAATTTATGCTTGATCATGTCAACACGAGAATCTATATATTAATATGTTGGTGCATATGTGGGTCTCCAGATAACAATTATCATCTCAAACAGTTATTTGAGAGGAAGAATTTACCTCCCTAATGACTCGCTACTATGGACATAATTAAAACTTTTTCTTGTGGAAAAATGAAAAAAAAAACATGGTTATTTTAAAGTTTTTAAGGTTTCAAATTGTCTCTTTGTCTATTTTATTCTTATTTTTAAAAAAAGTAAAATTGTTAAGAGGATTTATTATTATTGTACAAGTTTGAAAAAAAGTGATGCATTCTTTAAAAAAAAATCACAATTAATATTGGAATTTTCCCGGGTTTTGCTAGTTAATATTATTCTAATATTAAGCAATAATTATTAGAACTTTCATAATAAGGTACATTTTACTATCACGGAATTTGTTAATGAAAACAATATGTGTAATAATTCAAAATTAATTTGATCATTTTCCTTCAGATATCGTTTTTGAATTCAAAATATTATGAATGTAATACACTTAAACTAAACTTGATGCTAATGCTCTATAAATGCAAGTGTATTCAAAAATGGGTTCAAGATTTTTGTTTAATGTTATATCAGTATTTATAGTTTTTTAATGCTGGACCAATTTTTCAATAGTAGCAGTACATAAATAGATTAGTGTGATTCATACATTTTTCAAGTTGTATAAGCACAAAAGTAAATTTAACTGAATTGAACTCATCTGGTCAATTCCAAACTTTTAAGTTCCATCCTGATCTATTCAAGTGCTACCCTGCATATACCCCATTATTTTGGAGGAACTTCCTTCCTAAACAAAAATATTTTCTCATTTGTACCAAGAATGAATTATTGAAATAATGTTTTTATTTATATCTCCACCATCATTATCCTTGTTATTTCATTGGTTATGGAAAAATCAAAATGACTCTTGAAAAATGTAAGTTAAAACATTTAGAAATGCTTGTTGTATATAAATAAACATCTTGAAATAGAATTTTAATAATTCCTTTATTACAAAACTCATTTTTCAATTGCAATAAAACATTAATGAAAATTGGATTAGGGTCAACTACAGTTGTTGATTTTAAGTTAATGCTACTAAAACTTAATTTTTTATTCACAACTCTCTTTCTCTGTGTTTTAGTTCCTCACCTATGCAATCATCCCAATTTTTATACTAATGAACTACAAACACTCTCGCACTGATATTGAACACTTTATAGGTATAGCTAACAGTTTTTTTATATATATATATATATATATATATGTATGTGTGTGTGTGTGTGTATTTTATATTCAGTATGTTTAGGCAGCAGTTGGTAATGCAAACATTAATTAAATGCTAAAACAAACTGACATATGAAAAAACTGAAAGCACGCTGAAAGTGCTATGGCAATGACAATCGAATTGAAAACTATTTATACACTTTGGATCCCAACATCAAATGTCTTGGTAGACAGCAAGAAAAATATCAAAAATAGAATTATTAAAAAGGAAAACCTCATCTAGTTTAATCAAGTATGTTTGAAGAATCAGCTGCTGCCTAAATATATGGAATATGAAAAATATCATGTGGCTTTACAAAGCCTTTCATCTCTCTCTCACTCTCTCTCTCTCTCTCTCTATATATATATATCGAGAGAGAAGATCG
>JAYKTE010311118.1:0-11277 GCA_036873565.1 Xipholeptos notoides | reverse complement strand
TATTTGATATTTTTCATAATCTCAGAGTGTTCTGAGAAACCCTGTCCTCACCTGAGAGGGTAGCTCTATTTGAGGATGTTTTTTAGCCACTAAGCAGCTTTCCTGGTCAGTCGCTGTGGAGAAGTTGTTGCAGATACCCACGATAGTGAGAGAGAGAGAGAGACAGACAAAGAAATATTGTAAATAGAAAAGAATCTTTATTTATTTAGATTATTCATACTTTTACTCCCATCTTTCAAAGAAATCTTCTGTCAGTGTGCATTTTAGCCTCCCTTAAGTATTATTTAATGAACTCTGAAACTTTTAAATTCAATTGCCTTTTCAAAACTTCAAGCAAAACCATTTATTCAATTACCAAGGGTAGACTTGATTCTATGTTAATCTATGTTAAGTATTTCTAGCTACTTCCACCTGTACTTTTACCTTACAAATGAATTTCACTTCAGGCAAGAACCCTTGCACTCAGGTAAACATTTGTGAATGAGTTTTTGAATGGAACTCCTAAACCTATTTTCTTTGTATCAATAGAATCATTTCTTATTATTGTTTGTTTGGTTTGGTTTATTTCTCCATTTTTTATAATCATTTCTTTATTTTCTTCTCTTCCCAGGAACCATTTGCGTTCTTTTAACATTCCCATTTGTATTCAACTTATGCATTTCCTGTAGCAAAGATCCAGCTGACCGCCAGTTTTGGTATTATGCTTTATTCATCCTAATTTTTCAATTTGGCTGGGCGAGTGTACAAATTTCTCATCTTTCCTTAATTCCCGAGCTTACAAAAGACAAAAATGAAAGAGTAGAACTCAACAGTATACGGTGAGTATTAAACATATGTCTTATAAAAGAATTTGTTTATACGCTTGTATTAGGTTGGAAAGAAAGTAATGTTTTTTATCTGAAGTATTTTCTGAAATATGAATAAGGCATGAAATTATGGAGGTATGAGTTAGTACCTTTTTGTATTCATAAAGCATACAATGTCTCAGATGCTTCTCATTTATATCCATTTCTTGCTAGAAATCAATTAAGTATTACTGATTTTTTTTTCTGGAAAATTAGTGATAGTAAATACCAATTTAGCTAAAAACACTAATTGTATAAGTCTTGAGAAAACTAAAAAAATACATTACTTTCTTTCCAGCTTAATAGAAAAATTATTACCTTTGGATTTAAAAAAATTAAATTGTCTATAAATCCAAAATGAAATGAAATAAAGAATTTTTTTTAGTTATTTTGTGTCTCTTCTCTGATCAAAATCTATATAGCACCATTTGGAAATTAATTCTTTGAATATCGAATATGATATCCTACATACAGTGATATACCTAACTTCAATAATTTTATTTCCTCTCTACTGATTTTATTTGAACTTTATCACAAAGTAAATAGAATAGTAGGACTTTTGGGTAGGTTTACAGTTTAATTTGACTAAACTATATATGACGATATTTTTGGGGTTCGAGACTATTTGGGACAGGTAGACGGTAATCACCTTTCAGATATGAGCACGTGATCCTTTTGGCTATTAGAGGGAACAGATGTCCCAAATACTCTCGAACCCAAAAAATATTGTCAGATATAGTTTAGTCGAATTAAACTGCAAACCTGCCGACTTTTGTATCCAAAACTTGAAGATATTTAGCATATTATTTCTAGACCTACCTATCAAAACACTAACAATACATTAGAATAGATTTCTGATATGTTTTGGTTTGCATTGAACTGAACTAATGAATAAAAATTAAGTTTAAAGTAGCGCCTTGCAAGATTTGCACTAATTAAAGGATGCATCTCTGCTTCCGACACATGTCCATGCCAGGGAGGGGTTGCTTTCTTAGAGACCAATTCTCCTCTGATCCATTCAGGTGGAATAAAAGAAAAAAGAGGAGGCAATACTCTTAGAACAGCCCTTGTATTGAAGCTTTCCTATTGGTTGAAATTATTTTACAATATAGTAGGATTTTTGAGACCGTTTTTGCATATCCTTTTCAATTATAATTTTGTGTTTAGTTTTCATAATTGCACATACATTTGCTAGAAAAGATTTTAAATACAAATATTCGACATAATGTAAAGTTCAATAACTTGTCCTTTTATTTTTCTAAGGTTAGAAATATTTGAATATTCTGCATTATATATTTTTTTTTTAAACTGTTTCTATATCAGTATTTTTTTTTTCACTCTAATTTATTTTTTAAAATTTCTAGTTATGCTTTCACAGTACTATCAAATTTTATGGTTTATGGTATCTTTTGGCTTCTCTTCAATGTTGGGACTGATGAGGATGATACTTTAGGTCCTGCAGATGCACATAAATTCCAAGTAGGACTTTTTTCTCTCTTTCACAATTTTCAAAGATATATTTTTTATTATTTATTTACTTCCTTTATCCATCTTTTGTATTTAACTATCTATTCATTTAATCTATGTATTTATTATTTAACCTAGCTACATACCTATCTATCTGGGTCTTCCAAAAAATAATACCACCTATTTTTTAAAGGTTGAAGAGCTACAAACACAGGTGTGGTACCATTTAAACAAATAATCTTAGAGCTCCAGAATTTATTTTTCTACATAGCTACCACCATTCTCAATGCCCATTCACTCATGACTTTCACATCTGTCTCCACTCTCAAATCAATAAACCCATTCCCTAACTGAGCTGACATCAATTGAATTGGCTTTGTAAACGTTCAGTAAGTGCGGTGAATGTTGATCACTTCATTTTTTTCTGCATAGAAGAATTTAAAGAAGCGTCTCTGCTTCTGAGACACGTCCATGACAGGGGTTGATTTCTTAGAGTCTCACACCATCAATATATGCAACAGAGAGATGACACTTTCTGTTGATGAATTCCTAAGTTCAGTCATCATAATAATGCAATTTCTAATCCCCTCTGATCCATTTAGGTAGAATTAAAAAAAATAAGAGGCATTACTTTTGGAAAATGTTCGTATTTGTCAGTTTATCTGTCTGTTGGCTATCTATCTATCTAGTGACCAACAGCATGTAAAATGAAGTTGACATATTGATTCATGCAATGCAAAAAGCTTAACCACTAGGACAATGACTTAAAAACTTAAATTCATGTTAAACTACTATATAAACTCTCTCTTACTTTTAAAACACTAAACTAATTAGTTTCTATCTACAGAGTGGGCAGAGAGCACCATCTTGTCCTTTTAAAAGTTCTAGTGAAACAGAGAACCGTGGGAAGGAGAGATTAAGGTCTCAAAAATTCACTTCTCATGGGCTTGTCTCAGATACCAAAATGTCCTACCCCAGCCATTATAGTACATTAAGATGCACATGTGTGTCTGTAGCTGTGTGCGTTTTGATGTAAATTTTCATTCTTGAAATTCATTGATATTTTGTTTAGAAGATTGTGAAGATTGTTTTTGCCCTAAATTATAGTTATTCAATTTGAATTTTGTTTTTGTTTCCATTTTTCTTAGGTTTTAGCTTTTATTGTTTGTGGAATTGGTTTGTTTTTCACCATTATCTTCCATCTTGGCACTACAGAAAAGACGAATTCCCAAAGATTGATTGAAGAACAGGAAATAACTAAAGAATCATCAAATCTGTTAAAACAACATTTTATTCGTATGACATGGAAAGACTGGTGGTTTGAACCTCAATTTTATATGGTGACTTTTCAAATATATATATTTTATATAAATTTTTAATATTTCTAGTCTATATTTTAAATTTAAATTTTATTTATTCTATTTTAAATTTAAACTTAATTTGATTTTAGATTTGAATTATACTAAATCAATATTTAAAATTTTTAGTCTATATTTAAATTTTGATATTTTTAGTCAATATTTTTTGTTTTTATGGATTTTTAAAGTTATACTTATATATTTTAATCCATAAATATTTTTAATTTTTAAGTATTTTTAATCCATATTTTATCTGATTTATATATTCTTTAATTTTAATAATTTTTAATTGTAATTTTGTGTATTTTTTAATTCCTATTATTTAAGAATTTGTTGATTATTTTTATTTATATTTTTTGTTCATATTTTTTATCTAATTTGTTCTTTAAGATTTGTATCTTTTTAAAAATTATACTTAATTTGTATTTTTTTAATATGCATTTTCTAATTCAATGCGTTGTATTTCATCTTTTAAAAAATTTAATTTTTTAGTTCATATTTTTTATTAATTTTCTCATTAGTATTTCTTATTCATATTTTTCAGATCGTTATCCTTTATATGTCAACTCGTTTGTTTGTAAATATTTCCCAAATCTATTTTCCATTATATCTCACAGAAACAATTAAATTAAGTAAAGTAAGTGTAGAACTTTTTCTTTTCATTTTAAATTTAAAAAGAAACATTTATTTTGCTTTCATCTTTATTTAAATTTGCCAATCATGTCAGCTAGAAAATGATTGTTTTTGTTTCTATATCTTAAAATGAAGTTTTTGTTTACCCTCTTTCTTTTCAATTTTTTTCCCCTTAAATTACCTGTACAAAAACCCATTTTAAAAAAAATAATACATATATGATGTCTATCAAGGGAATTATTAACTAAACTCTCTCAGAATGCTTGAGAAATATAGAAAACATGAAATTAACACTGAACAAATCTTCTCGGGATAGTATTTAGTAGTAAATTGTGTTTGCTTGATGGAACAAAAATACTTGGTTTTGTAAATGAGAAAACAAACATTCTTAATGCTTATTCTGAAAGGCTCATGATTTTCAGGAAAGGGAAATACTTGAGAAACATAGAAAACAGGAAATTATTGGCAAATGTGTCATCTTTGTCTAGTAAAAAGGGAATTATGTTTAAGTAATAGAGCAAAAATACTCAGAATTGTAAAATAACGTTCATAACACTTATTTTTCACAAAAGTTTGGAATAATAAGTGTAGAAAGCAACTTCTATGTTTGTATTTGGGCTGGGGTTAGGGTTCTTTAACAAAATCCAGAAAGTTATTACTAAAAATGCATAAACTAATTTCTTTTTTCTTTTAAATATAAAAGTGAAATTGTTATTTTGATATGATTTAAATAATTTAACAAAAATTTCCATGATCCTTTGACATCAATAGAATTAATAAAACTTTAACTGAATCTTACAATAAATAGAAATGAATAATAAGGATTTTTTTTCTTATAAAATATCCTTCAGAGAAGTGGTTTTAAATTTTGTTTTTGCTTTTGTTTTTCAGGAATATATTGCCCTTGTGCCTCTCATAGTTTATATAAGTGGATTTATTACTTCTATTTTATTGAGATCTGTAAACAAGTTAGTCGGTGGAAAGGTAATTATTAAAAAACTTAATTTCATCATCTTACAATGTTTTATGGTTGCTTTTATTTCAGAAAAATGTTCAAGATTTATAGGATGTGGGCTTGAAGGTCTGTATCACTATAGATTTTTCATTCAGTGACTTACACTTAGATTGGAAGAAAAAAAAGTTAAGCAAACGGATGCCAGTACTCCCCTGAATATCATACTATTTTTCCAAAGCACAAATTTTGCCCATTTGTAAGAATTTAAAAATAACAACACACTCTTTCATAAAACCATCATTGATGGTAGTCAATATTGATGCAGTGAATAAAAAGCTGAATCGTAATTGGTTGGAAAGCTATCTAAAATTTTAGCATCTAATTTGTGTATTATGATTAAAACAATGATTCAACCAAATTTTGCTTGGGAAAAGCTTTGGAAAAATTTCTTATGATTTTATACACATTTAAAAAAAAAACTTACTCCCACCGCTTTACAGGCAATTAAAAGGTTATTATATTGATTCTAGTTTCTTACCCTACAAAATCTATTAATAGTAGATTTTTTACCCCTCACTTAGTGCAGACGTTCTCCCCATAAACATAATTTCTTGATATCAATGTCTTAAGTTTTCTTCTTCATAATATTTCATCCAATTCAATAGAATGTCCTTTAACATTGATTTTATGTATCTGTATTCCATATAAACATTAGAGGTCATAGAAATACTTTTTCTCCTTTTATTTTATTGAAATTGCAGAAAGAGTAATTATTGAAACTTCCCTAATTTTCGAGTTCACCATTAGTGAAGTTAACATAGTGTCTTTTTCAAATTTTGTTTCCTATTTGATACCAACATAGCAAACATCTATGAATCACAGGTATTATGATGAAACATATGTGTTGAATCAGCTTGGTGTAAAATTAATGTCAGAATTTTAGGACAAATGTTTAAGATTGTATTCATTAATGATTTACATTGTTTTGTAGTTGTAATAGATTTCTATGATTAAACTAGATTATTTTCTTTCAGATTATCGCTGTTCCATATGAATATTCTTAAAACAATTTGGCACTCTTGTTGATCCAAGGAGTACATATGTTTTACTCTACAAGATTCACGAAGGTGCTAATATATCAGCAAAATCTGTTCAAAGCATGTATGTGAATGATTTAGTGAATACAAGAGATGGTTTCCCCATAGTGACTTAACTTTAAAAGATAAGCCAAAGAAAGGTCATCCAAAGAAACTTGATTTCAACCAGTTCCAACCTCTTGTTTTGAAGAATCCTATTGTTAAAACTAGGGAAAATTCTGATAATCCTACTGTTACCACTGGGGAAATTGCAGGACAGTTAAATCTGGACCATACAACCCTGGTATGCCAATTAAAATGCATTTGAAAAGTTTCAGTTGCTTGAAAATGAACTCCTCACAAGTTCTACCCAGAGACCCAAGATCTTTAAATCGGACATTACTTTTGCACCAACCCAATATATTATCATGGACAACAAACTCATATATGAGAATGATTTTTTTTTCTTTATTACCCAAATGAGTTGCAGATAGGTGCTTACGGTTACAGATCTTTGATGGATTTTTTCTGCCTTTGGATCAAATTCAAACTGGTTATATTGAACTAGTGTGTGTACATCCATTAAAAATAACGGGTTTTAAGAATTTGATGAATTTTAATGCATTCATTATTTTACATCAAATTTATTTCATTTAAGTTTTAGGCGTTTTACTTGACTTTACATTGATCAACCAATAATAATTCCTTCGCATAAAAACCAGACATGTATAAATAAATAAAAACATTCAGGAAAACATCAAGTTAGATAACCCCTATATTTATCAAGTTAGATAACTCCTATATTTAATTTTTGAATTAAGTGCAAGAGTTATCTAACTTGAACCAGAAACTAAACAAATATACATTTTATATGCATCAGTGTGGTCTAGGTTTGCTACACATATTAACACACACACACACACACACACATATATATATGTATATGCATATGTGTACGCGTGTGTATCCTTTACAGTCAACTGGTTGAACTTTATGTTAAACTAAAATATTTTCTCTTTGTTTCATTTTATTTTTAGATAACCTACTTCCTTGGTCTTCTTTTCTGTATAAGCTTTTGTATATGGACATGGTTTGTTCCAGAGAATTCTTTGCAAGTTTTTGCAACAGCCACACTTAATGGAATAGGAGGATCAACGATATTGGTCACTTCATTAGCACTCAGTGCAGAATTAATTGGTGATAATACAGTACGTATTTGCTTATGTGTGTTTTGGTTGTTGTTGTTTTTTTTTCATTTCATAGAAAGAACTAATAACAAAAGAGATTTAAAAACAAGCTTTGTTACAATATGGAAAAACCTACATATAGGATTATCATTATTTAGATTCTTCCGACTTTTATATTGATGTTTGTTACATTAACAACGATATGACTGCCCCTTCTGCCTCCTTTGATCGTTTTCCATAACTGATATTTTGCCAAAAATGAAATCAGTTCTTTTTAAAATCAAATCTGTTGTAACACTCTTGCTTTGAATATGAAAAATTAGACTAACTTATGTATTATCTATGCATACTTATTGATTTAATTTTTGATCATCATTTCTGAAATTTTTTTGTATGTCTAGACATATATTAGCTTTTTTAAACCCCTATCTTGATATTATATCCATATTCTTTATTAAATATTAAATCTTGACCTGAATGAGATAAAATAAGAATAAAAATCGAATAAATAAATACATAGAATTAAATAAATGAACATTTTTGTAATAAGAATTATTATCATCATTATTATTATTATTATTATGGGAGATTTTTTACATGATTTTTTAACCTTCCCTGTTTCTTTTTTAAATAAATGTATACAAAATTGGAATAGCCTCATCTTCAAAAGTTCAAACAATAAAGAAACATTATGTATACAGCAACAAAGAGGAGGGAAAAAATTTGAATAATATCAGAATTCTAGAACTTCAGATAAAATAAACTCTAAATAATCTAAATAATAAATTTGATTTTCTTTAAATTCTTTCACATTTTGTTAGGATTTCATTTAAACAAACTTTTTTTAACATTGTACTTTTTTCTAGGAATGCGGTGCATTTGTATACGGAACTTTAAGTTTTTTTGATAAATTAGGCAATGGAATTGTTGTGGTCATTATTCAAACTTTTCATCCATGCGTGTAAGTAATTAATTTGTTTTATAAGTTTATTCCTCACTTTAATGAATTTTCTAATGAATTTAAAGTTTATTTCTCACTTACAAACAAACCCAAAATATCCTTTCATCTGGTGACATCAAAATGGTCTACATATGTTAATTTGTAATACAATTTTCAATTGATTTGATATTGATGCATATTTGGATGTGTTTTTTTGTTGTTTTTTTTTTCACCTAGTACCAACTCTGTCCTAAATATACAAAAAACTTTGCTGGTAATTGTTAAATTCAATATTGGATTCTACCTCTCCTTGTATTTCAGAGGTTGCTGCCCAGAATGTGTCAGTTATGAACGTCTAATCCTGGCTGTAGTTCCTTTTATAGCTGCCTTATTGGCTTTATTTATGCTTGGTTTACTTGCCCCACAGAAAATTGGAAAACGAAGTGGACGACGTAAGTATATCCATATACCTCCACCTTCTTCTCTCTCTTTCTTGAAATAAAATTGAATTCTCTTATTTCTTAATGTATCATTTTGAATTATAAAAATTCTCTATTCAAAATGATATTGAAATGATAATAGATATGTAATATGCTTAATCTGTCCACGTCAAAGCTTATGATTTCTGTTGCTATAATTAGTTGGTTGTATAAGGCAAGGCTAACAACTTTATTTCAAAATTTGTCTGATGAATAACTTAGTTGAATAGGAATGATGCAAATACCACCTATTGACAGGAAAAATTAGAAAAAGAAATATTGGCCTACTTTAGTAGTAGACACCATTTTTTAAAAACTAGCAGCATAACCCATCATTGCCCATGCAATTCAGAAAATCTTAAGTATGGCCAACAATGAAAAAACCAGCTTACCATTTTCTATGCAGCAGCTGCACTTTTCAAGTGATTTTATAATTGAGCACTTAAAATTTATTGTGAAAAAAATGTCTATTATCGTGTAAATTATGGGAAGGAAAACAGATTCATTAAGTTGGCAAAATCAATAAAAATACTTCAACTGAAGAAAATGTTCTGTGAAGATTCAACCATAACTACCAAACCATGCAGTGCATCTCTACAATTGGTCACTCATATCAACTGTCGTTTTTTTGCATCAGTGTGAATTTTTGTGATGATCAAAGGTAGTCCAGGAACCCTTTTTGGTTGAAAAATTGCATAGAATTGGACTATACAAGGAGGTGGGTACAAAGTGACCTTGAACAGAAAAAAGTATGTGTTTACCTGATTTAACTATTGATCTATACCCATAGAAAATATAAATGGCGTAGCTAAACAAAAATCTGTCATAGACAGACCGACAAACCGCCTTTTATTAATCGAGCAAGTTATTGCAAAACTTACAAAATGTTTGTAAGTCTTAGCAATCTTTGCAAGACTACTATTCCGTAAAGTCGGATTTTGTACACTTTTGTCAACTTTCATCAATTTATATTTGTCAAGTTTTGAATTTCGAAATTAAAAATTATCGTATCATCATATTCCTTGTAAATTTACGATTTGAATGAAGTTTAAAGTATATAATTCTTAAATATTGATTTATATTATAAAATTTATGTTTGTATTTGCCGAAAGACATTTCATCATAATAATCATTTCCATAATTTTCATTTTCATCAGTTTTCAGCAAAATTCCAGACTTAACTACTCAAGCTAGATAAAAAATGCCAGACTTATTAGTCGAGAATTGTTGTGGAACTATGTAACCATAGAGATGTTTTGTTTTTCAAAAAGATCAGTTAGTTTTTGTTGAGATGAAAATAAAATAATTTTATAAAATCTTAAAAAGGAGGAAATTCTCATAGAAAAAGATTTCTGAAAGAGAAAAAAATGTTTACAAAATGTTTTACATAAACAAATTACCCACAATTAAACCTTAAAAAGTAAGAAACTAGCTTATTTTCTTAGAATATTAGACTATTTTAGGCTAACTATTTATAAAAATGTGATTGGCATTTTATTGAACTTTAAAAAATTTTTTTTAATAGATGGGAATTATTCTAATAAAAAAGTTCAACGAAATGTCAATCACATTTTTATAAATTTTTAGCCTAAAATAGTAAAAAATAAATATTCTAAGAAAATAAGCTGGTTTAATTGTGGGTAATTTGTTTATGTAAAACATTTTTTCTCTTTCCAAAATCTTTTTTTATGAGAATATAACTAATCATTAACTTCCACTTTTTTCTCATTTTTTTTTTTTTGCTTGTGTTTTTACGGCACATCAACAATTTTAGGTCATTTAATGCCGAGAACAATCATTTTTGGTAAACATTAGTTTTTGTACACACATTTTTTTTAAATGACAAAAATTACACTATTTGACCCATAGCTGGAGGGAATGTGGGGATTCATACCTTTCCTTTCCTCCTTTAATAATAATCACTAATAATAGTATTAATAATCATTATTAATAATAAAATGTAATATTTCTTGATAAATATAATAAAACATTTTTGTCTTACAGTTAAGAACAAAAATTTTGATTAATCAAGAAAAAGCAAAAAACTTTATTTCAACCAGATATTTCTGATGTCAAATTGTGTTTTAGTATTAGCATATTGATATATGCCCAGTTGAAAATATATATAGAAAAAAATATCAGCAACAATATCAAATAAATATGAAAAAGCCATCTTTTAATAAGTTTTAGTCACTAGAACATTTTGGCAAGAGTGCAGTTTCACGGAATAAATACTCTCGACTCCTTTTTCACATAAAAGGAACTTTTTCGGTAATCACCGATTTTACGTTACTATGGAAACAGTGTCGGTATTTGAGAAATTAATAGTTTTAAATA
>JAYKTE010311007.1:0-11278 GCA_036873565.1 Xipholeptos notoides | reverse complement strand
CATTTTTGGCTGGTTTGGGTCAGTGTTACCCCCTGGGTTGCTAACGAGATTTTTTTTCAAAAATCGGAGAATGTCACTTTCTAACCTGACCGAAGTTACAACTTCAGGCTAAATTTCAGAAAAATTGAACGGATGGATCAAAAGTTATAGATATATTAATTATGTGACAAAACATTCTCTTTATGGGAAGTACATGGAACTATAGAGTTGAGATTTCACATTAAAAAGAAAAAGCTAAAGGTAGTAGTGGTTGGTCAATGACTTCAAAAGACCTTGTTATATTCAATGAATAAATATTTGTGTTGCAATGTATTTTGCAGCAGAAACATTAAGTAGCTGAATTAGAAAGAAATAAGTTACATAAGCTTGGTTGTTCATTTTTTATCTTCCAATGCTATGATGAGCATGCATGTCTCTCAGCCTTCAGCGCAAAAGAGTTTTTAGCTTAAAAGATGAAAGAGTCACTGTTTGTTTGTTAATTTGTTATAAACACAAATGGAATGACTAGAATTCAAACTCATGTATTACAATTAATGGTAAAAGAAATAACTCAATTATATGAGGAGAAAGTTTACAAGTTGAATTATTAAAATAAATTATTGAAGTATAAAGGCCAACTGCAAAAACCTAATCACTTAATTAATAGATGCTCATCTGCAGATTATTGACATCTGGGTGTGAATAGTTTTAAGCAGGGTTTTTATGAGCAAATCAGAACTGATATTCTAATGAAAAGAACAACTCTTCCACCATTTTTTTTTGATGGATTGTATTTTTTCTTACAAACGCACAAATTGTACATATTTATCCATGCATACAATTTTTAATGAAGTGTGTATATATGTATGTGTGTGTGTGTGTGTGTGTGTGTGGCTATTTGTGTGTGCAATTGCTATTACTAAGACTGATATTAAATTTGCTCCAAACAGCAAGAAAAAGCAATGTATGAAAAAATAACAAATAAAAGATGAGAAGAGGTTGAAAATGAAAATAATTGATGAAGCAGTTAGCTGACAAGAGGGATCCTATGACAAATGGGATTATTGGAATCAAATAACATTCAATGAAATGAGTAAAAAAACTGAGCAGAAATACCAAAAAACAAACATTTAACTGTCATGTGAACACATTCACTTGGCATATCAACATAAAACATGCATTGTCGTAAAATAGGCTAGCTAGAAGGAGCAAGTGAGGAAAAAGCAAACATTTACACTTGATGCAATTAATGGCTCTAAAAAATCGGTGCTTTTCGGTACAAACAAAGTTTGAGATTAATTCTTTGCCCAGGTGGTTGCATACACTGTTGACAATATTAGTTGACAATATTAGTGATAGATAAAAGAAAAAAAAACATGATAAACTTACGCAAAATCAAGAAAAAAGTTAAAAGTTAATGAAATAAAATGCATTAGCGTGTGTGTGTGAGTATAAATGATACAAACAATATAATTAATACCCATAAAAAAGTCAAACAATTAAGGTGACCACATCAAAACGATTGTGACTGAACTATATTAAAAAATAGTGTTAATCCCGCTTCATACCAGCTCAAAACAATTTATATCGTAATGAATTTGATTAATTAACACATTTATAACTCAATCTGTAACTGTAGCTTGATTTAGGTTTTAAAAGAATAAGTGAATAGCTACTTAGAAATCCCTATATTTAATAGCTGTGTAATAAAAAATGATGGAATATATTTTTGCATATATTTAAGGTCATAATTTGCTTTAACAGAAGTTGCTAACAGATAATTAAAATGAAACTGAAGTGTATGGGTATATAACTCTATATTTATGATTTATATTTAGTTTATGATGCATAAATAAATGTATACCTATATTTCAGGTTGTATTACTAAAAAGTGTATTTTTCCTACAATTAGATGGTCATTAATTTTTCTGTCATATTTAAAGATATTTGCTAAATAAGCCATTAAAAGATAATTGAAAAAAAAAGAACACTATAATATTCAACACTTGTACAATTAATTGTTGTTCATTATTACTTCAAATATTTTTGAAAATATATTATACATACCTGAAGATAGGGTTCAGTTTTTTATTGTTTGAATATAGTAAACTGATCCCCCACTTTATGACCACCTTTTTAAACGAATTAGACAAAAATAATGTTTGTCTAAAAACAAGTTTTTTACATGATATTTTTTATTGGAAATTGGGCACTGACTTAATGTCCACTCGATTTCTCTGCTGATTCCTTTTTTTTATGAATTTCGAAAAAGTTATTTTTGTACATAACCTATTGGCCATTGCTGCTGTTTTCTTTATCTCTCTTTTTCTTTATCTCCTCTCTCTCTCTCTCTTATTGTCTTAAACTGCAGTAGTAGCCTCTCTTATTTAATTATATTTTTAAAATGTTGGTAAAATTTTACATGTAGACCATTTTTACTGATACTATCTATATAACTACTAATATAATGAAAGCCAGTTTTAAATATTAATCATGTAGTGAGCTAGATTTTGCAAGAAAAGCTATAAGAGCTCTTTACAATCAACATTGCCTACAGATACTCGGGCAACGCTGGGTCGGGGCAGCTAGTCTGAAATAAAATGGCCCTACAAACAATAATTATGATCCCAAAGTCTGGGCATTTATTCTTTGCGCCATAAGGGCTCTGTGCTTTTACTGAGAGACATGTATCTAATACTACAGAAAGACAAGTATCATTTTTAAAATGATTTGATTTTGTTTGAAATTCATGACCATTGACCTAGAAATATTCTAGAGTCTTAAAGTAGAAGATTTTTGAATGCCATGAATTTTTTCCTAATATGAATCTGAGGCCTAGCTTTCTTTTTAATATTTCCCCGTTTCTATATAATTTGATCTGGAAATATATTAATAAATCAATTTTCTTGGACCCAAGAGTTCTCCCCCTTTACTCATAATGTTATTTTCTTTCATCAATTCCCTTTTCTTTTTTCTTGAAAATGGTCTAGTGACTAAAACATTTAGATATGGAAATATCAAGGTATCCTAGTATTTTCCATTCTTTTACCATTTACTTGTTGGACTTAGTTCCTATCTTTTTACTTTCACAAATATATCTACCTATATATATATATATATATATATATATCATATTCTCTTTAACAAACACACCTGTCACAATGTAAGAACTGCCTAATTAGAATACTTATAGTATTCCTTATCTCCATCATTCAACATTCATAGCCATCAGATTGAATAATACATGAGGCCATGGATTAATGGTTGCTCTAATGGTCCTGATGAAATCAAGATAAATGCTTGCATTGTGGCAGTAAGTATCACTCTAGTTTATCACCTATATACCTCCTGAAATTTTCTACATATTAGAAACAGAGTTGACACACAAGACAAAACAAATCAATCACAATTAGGTTACACTTTTCTTAATGCGACAATTATAAGAATCTATGGTAATAAAGCAGATTGCACATCAAATCTGTTTGCACACTATTTGATAAAATGAAAGATTTGATTTATTTATGTTTGTGTGTCAAAAGGAAAAGAAATGCAAACCTAAAGGGGATAACTCTAATTGCTAGCACTGTCAAGAGAAGATTATTTCTATTCAAAATAAGGAACATCACATCTTCCAAACAAGGACTTGGTTGTGATGATATAGTGCCTTCTAATTTCTAATGTAAGAGATTTCGAAAAAGCATCAAGACTTTTCAGTAAAATGAATGATAAATGTAAGAATAGTTTTACATGATTGATTGTCCTATATTTTTTTCTTTATAGACAATATTGAAATATAAAAAGAGACACATAGAACCAAATCAAATATTATATCTATTAAATGAACCACATTTGATTACCTAAGATTCAGATGAGGACAAAAGTCAGCATAATAAATACACAAAATACTTAAATTTTGGTTGAAATTTACTCACCAAAAGCAGATTTCTCCATTTTATCAATATGATGAAGCACTTTCTCATAAATAAATGTTGTTTTAATGTTCAATTGATAATGTAAGTGATGTAAATTTTAAAAGAGTTGATTCTACATTGGCAAATTCAGAAGATTAGGCAGCGAAGGTGGAGCAGTGGTAAGAGCTTGGACTCTGGAATTGTATTATACTAGTTCAAATCTCAGTCAAAACCGTTTCATTAACTTTCAGCTACCTTGGGCAGATGATGCTTGTTGACTCAGGAGAGTAACTCTAGGTGGAAGGATAACACTGATCCTAAAAAACTGGGTTGATAAGACCAGTCAACTCAAGGAGAATAACTTATCTAGGTGAAGGATAACTCTGATTACAAAAAATTCCAGCAATATAATGAACACGTGAAACTTCCCTTGTGCCTAACTTACTTTTGTGCTCAACTTAATATATATCATATTTAGAAGATTTCATTTGTTTTATGGCATATCAACTTTTTCGTACATTTCATGCCAAAAACAATCGTTTTTGATAAATGTTCATTCGTCAACACATTTTTTTATTATTAACACCAGATTCATTATTTAATTTATAGCTGGGGGGCATGGGAATCCATACTTAGGGTTAAAAGTCTAAATTTGAATGTGACAGGGATTCAAACTCGGGTATTATTATCTGTAAGTAGGAGTGTTTATTTACTATCCCAAATGGACTTTCCCACATATTTAAAAGAGATGTATATAATACTTTTTGAATCAAGGTAGAAAGCTAGCAAATTCATAATTGGCAAAATAATAATAAATTTATACTAATATTATAATCATCAAAGAGGTAATAAACTCATAGTATCTATAACAGATAGAAATGTCCATGTTGAGCATATTACCATTATCAATATTCTTTGAAAAGAAATTGGAGAAGTATAATGACCCATTTAGATGACATTAATACAAGAAAGAATTTTAAAGTTAGATGAGAGAAATTCAGAAATAATGGTCAAATCATGCATTCAAGGCATTTTGGTGTTGATTGATTAGTCTTTTCAGCATATCACCCCCAGCCATGTACATCATTTTTATCAAATAGATTTTTATGAAAGTAACTTGCTAGGTTATTTGTTTTATTTTATTTGAGATCTCACACTGATTACTAAGCACGTGTATGACACTTTGATTTAAGTGACATGAAGTTGACTGGCGAAATTAATTAAATAGTAGTTAATTGGATGAAATTGGTTGATTGTAGTTGGTTAATTATAATTGGGTAAATGATAATTAATTAAATTATGATAAGCATAGTGGCTTTTACTGGAGTCAGAGTTATAAGCTCCAGCAGGCTCTGCTTCATTCCGGTCAAAGACTCTATGGTGGCCAATTTCCTAGGGTTTTCACCTCTTTGCATCTACTTTGTACATTTACCATTAGCAGAGTCTTTTCTTACTCCACCAACACCTAGTGGTGATTCCTGAAGGCAGAGTGACAATAAGTTTCCACTGGTACTCTAGTATATCTGAACAGCTTGCAGTCAGCGACTGCAAGCTTTCCTTCTTTTTAATCATGTTCTTATTTTTCCATTCTCTCTCTCTCTCTCTTTTCTTTCCTTTTTTTCTCCCTATTATTATTATTATTATTATGATTATTATAATAGACAGAGGTTGTAAAATTCAATTGGTGATCAAAAGATTGAACAATTTTTTTATATTTCTTAAGTGCAGATAAGTTTAGTTTTTTTCAATCAAATATAAAATCTTGCTCAGACCAAAGACATTTATTTGCAAATAGTTTTCTTGTTTTACTTGTATTGTAATGTTTAAATTTATTTTTTGTTGGAAACCATGAAATTTATTAATATTTTACCATAAATAGGGATTCCTTACTTTTTAACACAATGTCTGTTGTTGACTGTCTCATGTATTTGATAGAATCCAGTAAATTAATACTGTATATTCATTGCAACATATTCTTAACATATTTTCATAATTCATTATGAAATGGGATATTTAGAAAAGCATAAGTGAAATAGAAATCAATTTCTCTTTTTGTATTTAAAATTTATAATCACTATCATCATCATCATCATCATCTGAATCATTTATAAATCAAGTGGGATTTGTTTCTGAACTTAATGAGTTGATAAAGCAAAGAAGTTAATACAGGTGGGATATCACTCCTTCCTGATGAACATTGCACCAAAATGCCAATTTAATTGCATTATTATCCTATCTAAAAATTGATATTTTTCAGATGTAACAGATTTTCCAATCATGCAGATTGAAATTTAAATTCAATTTAAGTCACCAAAATATAAATTCAATCAACCTTTCTTATCAAAAAAAAATTGAATTTTTTAAGTTAGCATATTAAGATATGTATAGTAAATGCAAAAATAATACAAAATGCTCAGAATGGTGGCTCATAATGATTAGCAAGTGAACCAAGATTCATTGATTAGAGTGATCCAATCCTAATTAGATTATAAATGCTTCATTTGCAGATAAGTTAGAAAATCATATTTAAAACAACATATCTGTTGATAAAATAACATACCTGTTTCAAAGTTTTTCTACAAACGCAAATGAAAATCCATAGTATAAATATTTAGCTTTACATTAAAACATTAAACTCATATACAATCAATTTATGAGCTACCTCGATAGACATGGGATTTATAAATGAAATAGGATATGAAATAAATGCTAGCAATGTTTGAAATATACCAATATCATTATTATTAATACTAGAAGTATTTCCCAGCTTTGCCTGGGTGCCAGTGACTTGCATATACAAATTTTGGTGGTTTGAATCATTGCTATAACAATTTCAGTCTGAATGCTTTGATATTGATTGTGATTTGTGTTTTCTGTGGTTCTAAATTCTGACCCCTTAGTAGCTATTTTTCCAAATCAATATCGATTAGAAAGTATTCTTTAGGTACAAATAACTCATATATCAAATTTCAGGTGTTTAGACCAAAAATTGGCAGAGTAGTTTGGTAGAGACTGTGATGGTCCAATACTTCAACGTTGACTCCTTACCAGCTAAATTTCTGAATAACCTTTATGTCAAATTTCAAGTCTGTAGAACAAAAATTGGCAGAGGACTTTGGTAGATACTGATTGTACACACACACATTTTCACTTTTATATATATATAAAGATGCATTTTTAGTTGTAGTAGTAGTACTTAAACCACTTGATCCGAAATAAATACCAGCTTAGGGAATTTAAAAATTGTACATTTTCATTGTTGAATTTGCCAGATTTAAATGTAAAAGACAACAACAGAGATAATTAGTACCTATTGAATTTCATCCACTATCAATTATCTTGAGTATTGGAAAAATCTTTAGAAAATTTCTATTTGTTTTTGTAAGATAACTGATTCAAAAAAAGAATTATTGCTAAAAATAAAAAAAAGGAAAGAAAACATCTTGAAAATTGGCAAAGGAAAAAAGAAATACAGAACTAAAATAAAAAACATTTTTCCCAATAAAAAAATCGATATAAATAATATAGATGTAATATAGATTTCATATATCAGATTATTTACTTAAGAAGAGCACTATATGGGTTTTCAATAAATGATCACACACACTCAAAATACCTGCTTAATTTTATATATTAGGAAAACTGCTAAAACAAACTTAAATGCAATCAATTGCATTTCAAAAGAGACAACAAATATCTAACCCCTCAAGGCTTGATGCAACAACAAGTAACACAATTTGCAGTAAGAAATCAAATAATCATCAACATTAGATTAAAAATTTCCATAGCTTGATTATCATGGCAAATGTGAAATCAAAAAGACATTTAGCAATTTTTAAATATTGAGAGTTACTTGAATAGTTTGAGTATTTAATACAAAAATCAAAACATAAAAAGAGTAGGCGATAATGTTTTCTTCCTACACCAGATTTCTTATTATTTAACAGCATTTTAAATCCCAGCTTGCTACAAGTGAAGGATTTATAAAATATGGAAACACTGATGATAAAGTCAAGTGCTTTGCTTTTCTTTTCCTTCTTTGAATCATTAGAAATTCATGCAGTTCTCTTGAAATTGTCAAAATAAAAACTGAAATTCTAACATAAACATTTAACACTTCAACAAGATTGATTTGAAAGAAAAAAAAGAATCATAACCAATAAGGTGTGCATATGAACATGCACATCTATAAATCAATTTCTTTTAGTTCCTATGGAATTTCTATAACACAGACTTTTTTGTTTGTACTATTTAGAGTTTTTAGACTGTTGTCCTTATCATTATTGTCATGTATACATTTCGGTTAATGAATCCTCAGACCTACTACATTACACAGATTATCAGGCATTGTCATAAAAATGCTACTCTGATGTGATTGAAGTAAAGGAGTTCTAAATCATTACTACAATACTATTTATAGAATAAACAGTTTTACCGTAATTCATTTTAACCACTTGCGATCAAGTGATGTATAAATATGCGCATGTGAACATTTGCCAAAAGACAGATGATGTATATGTACACACATTTTTTACTAAAACTTAATGTGTCTAACTAACAGTGATCAAACCACCATCATAACCCAAGTCAATTTATAGTATAAACTAAGGGTCTCCAAACTTTTCAATTTAAGGGGCTACATTATATATTTCTCTCATTTATGCAGGCCGAAGAAATAAAAAAAAAATGAAAAAAACAAAACAAAACAGTGCTAGCAATTTAATTTCCTGAAATATTAGAGTGTAAACATGGAAAAATTAAAACATATCTTGTTGGAAAAAATCAGGGTAAACTAAAAAGATTCCTGCCTTTAGTTTTATGCAACCAAATTCATGCAACAAATGATAATCGTTTTGACTTCAAAATTTCATTAAAATCAGGTTCCAGATTCGACGAGTCAATTGTCTGGTGGGCCGGATGAAATTATGTGGCAGGCCGGATTTGGCCACAAAGCCATGGTTTGGAGAGCCCTGGTATAAACTCTTAATATCACTTAAATAAATGCTAATGCATGTCTATGATTAATTTGTGGATTTTCAATCAATCGAAGATTTGGAGATCTTATTTTCCTGCTGCTGATTATTGTTAACCAACAAAGAGCTCAGGAGTCTTGTTTTTAAATCTGCAGTCTAAGATATATCAACAAAGTGTAATGAAGCATTTACATTAATAAAAAAAAAACAAAAATACAAGAATCGCATGAGTCGTTGTCATTGGCAGAACTCAGATAAGAAAGATCCTAAGATCCTAAATAAGGAAGCATGTATGCTTCACACATGCAGCCACAGAGGATAATGGGAGGGTTCACAGATTTTTGTATTCTAGCTTTTCTTTAGGCTCTTTTTGTCTTCAGTTTTCAAAGATTTTGGTATTTGTATATATATATATATATATATATATATTGCATAGGTATTATATTATATGAAAAACATTGATAAAGCAATAATTTGAAACAATAATATTTTCCAGTTAAATTTGGTTGTATTATATCATATATTTGTATCTACACAAGAAGGATTGCATATTAAAATTCAATATTTCTATTCAGTTATTATCTTATTCCCTCGTTTACTCTTTGATGTTTAAGAAACATTTTACTTATTGAAATTCTAAACTCTTAATTTTTGTCTTTTAAAATTATTTCCCCAATTCATACCTTTGGTTCTTGAATTTCATCTTCCCTCCTATATTTCTTATGATTTCTTCTTAACTTGTGTCTGTTCCAACTTAGTTATTTCTACCCACTCATTGATCTTCTTTCTTTTATATTTACTCTCTTTCTTTTTTTCTTTCTTCTTTCCTTCCCTCCCACCCTATGGCTTCCTTGTTTTAAACCAAAAATGAAGAAAGGAAATCTAATGCCAACAGAATTTGACGTAAAGAAAACAAAGGATTTCTTCGAGGTTGTTAGTTGGTAAAATGGGCAGCTGGAAATGACGAAAATTAAATTCAATTAAAGCCAACAAGCTGATAAATGAATAAATTGAGAATAAAACTAAAGGCAGAAAAACCAAGGGTAGAAAAAAAAAATGAAGTGCACTACTGGTTTTGTGGAAGGTGATTGAAGGATTTAGGAAAATGTCCAAATGATAAAATTAAACATTAAAAAAAAAACTACACTAGAAACAAGTTGAGTTTAGGAAAATCAGAGAAAAAGGCAGGAGCAGAAAATTGTGATGTATAAAAAAATACAAATTTTATTCTAAGAGAATCAATGTAACTGGTACAAGAGAATTGATGCGTAAGAAAATAATACTCGACCAAAGGGAAAAGTGCTTCTTGTGACCTGACTTTAAACCTCTTGCATTTGGTTCAGCCTTGATTAAAGTCAAATAATTCAATAGTAATATGTTTCAAGTGATCACAAAAAACTATTGGTTTTGTTTTTTTTATATCATTTGAGGCAAAAGATATTTCTATTAAATTAGCAAAACGGGTTATGTTGCTGAAAGCATAGAATTCTTAACCAACATTGCTAAAGATGCATGTAAAATAAAAACAAATGATTGATTCGGGGATATTGTAAAGTTTTGCACATTGGCAAAATTTTAAGAATTGGAATTATTTAATGTTTTTGAGCCGATCATTACTACAGATATTTTTTAATGTCTATTTTGATTATATTGCTTGTTCAAATTGGCAAAAGTTATCAATTAATATTAAAACTTGAGCCTTATCACTGTTAAATGTTACAAATGTATAAAAGGTCTATTATATAACTGTAGGTTAATCTTATAACATAATAGAAGATGAGTTGGTTTGATTTGTGTATGGTTCTCATGCTTTTCTCATAGTAATCTTTTGGCCAAAAGAAACCAACACAATAATTAGAAATAGCTCACCTGTGCCACTGGTCTATTACTATTGATAGAAATAGATTTTTCCCCCATTTTTAAGACCCAAGAGAAATGAAAAAATACTAATATTTCAGTCACTCAAAACAAAATCATTTCAGCTAGCCAACTAATAAAAAAAACAAGAAACCAAGATACTATGAGTTGTGTACAAAAGAGGAATGAATATTTTATGAGAAAAAAAGATTTCTGTTGCACAGTTAGTCCCTTGTTTTTCAAAAACAGAGGACACTTAAAACTTTTACAGATACTTATAAATAACCAGTTAAAAGAAAGACCGTTCTGATCTGCCAAGTGTTGTAGAAGACATAAACTAAAAATGCAGATTTTATTGTGTTTTCAAAGTTAGTTTATAAACTGACAAGCAAACACAAACCCTTCTTTTTTAAATCATTTTTTAAGAAAATTAGAAGTACAAAGAAAGAAATTATCAACAGCTGAAGTACAGGAGAGATAGCCAGAAAATTAAAAGAATATCAAATAGTAGAGCGGCTTAGATGCAATTTTGAGCCTAATAGTACACTTGGTGAGCAA
>JAYKTE010310896.1:0-11279 GCA_036873565.1 Xipholeptos notoides | reverse complement strand
CTCATCTAGGTGAAGGACAACACTGATTACAAAACCCTGGTGAGAAAACCGAAGTAGAATGCCTGTCGGGCAGGCAGTAAGGTGGTCTTTGGTGGATCAAGAACCTAGCAGCCTGCTGCAACCTACATCATGGAAACTGCCTGTCTCATCCCTCGTTGAGCTGTAGTCAAAGCAATGTGGGCCAAGTGAGTGTGCATGGTTGTCACACAGCCACAACCACAACCACCCAAAACAACATTCACAGTGAATGGCACTCTGTTACCCTTCCCTCTCTTTTCGAATAAACAAAGGATAATGGACAAGATGACAGTACCCGGTACTCAGACATGAGTGGAAGCCACCATTTTTTTAAAATATTATATTTGCCCCTAGAGTGGTGGATATCTACAAAATTAATTTTACCTAGCATCTGAGGCCAAAATCATATCATAATCACTACTGTTTAAAATTTCTTTTTTTTACCTGAATGTTTTATGAACATATACCTACAAATGAGAATTAGTAACATTTTATTTACAAAATACTTATCTATATAAAATCAAAGATTGAATGTTTGTAAATTTTTATTGTAATGAGATAATAGAGTTTAAAATTGGTTTTGATATTTGGGTTCAAAGTGATAACTTTAACTTGTGCAAATATCATTTCATTCATAGTCAATTACGTTATGAGAATCTAGCGTGATGGAAGTTGATTATTTAATGCCATTTTCTTTCATTATATATTCAAAAGATTTTATTTAAGTAGTGGTTTAAATTTCTCATAGGAATTTCACTGTTTCTTTATTCATAGCATGTTTTCTTTGCTTTTTCAATTCTGATTGGGCTTTTAAAGTGAGATTTCAATATTCATAAGGTGTAATTACCTTTTAATCATTAAGAAACCTATTCTAATTTCTTTATATTGATCCATAAAACAAATAGATGCTTTTTCCACTTTTAGAGATAGCTCTTAGTCAATTTTGATTTTTATATTTTTATTTTGCATGTATTATCGTCTTTCAAAATCTATTTAACGCGCCAAATATCATCAGGTTATTCAGTGTAGAATTAAAGACAATGATATTCTGAATTATAAAATATAAATTAAAAATATTTATCTGTGTATTCGATATTAAAAAAGTTAGCCAAAATCTAACCAAAATTGAATATTTAATCTATTTATGACTGATGATTTAAATATTCAAAATAGATTTATTTTCTTAAATCTCTAAATGATTAAATCAGTTTTTTAGGATTTTTAATCCATTGTAAAATAAGAATTTATCATTATGTTTGCTAATTATTTACGATACCAACTTTTCTGATTTTGAATAAACAAAACCATTGTTATTTACATTTAATATATGAAAAATTATAAAACAGTAGAACTACCAATTATTTTTTTTATTCAGTTTTTAAATAGAAATCTAATTTGTTCGATTTTATATTGAGATATTGAAGTCTGATTACAGAAAATGGATGAGATACAATTTGAATTGATATCTATGGCAATTATATCTAAAGTAAAAACTGCTTCTAAAATAATTGAAAACACAAACCAAAATCATATCTATTATTTTTTTTAATTGTCTAGGTCAGATTTTATTTTTGTAGTTGTCAGTTTTAAACCTAGATCGATTGTTTTCAGATATTTTTTCATAAAAGTTCACCTTGCTTTAAAACCTATAGATCTACTCTAGATTTTAAATTTAGATTTTAGATTTAGAATGAATTTTAATCTCACATGGTAAATTTCTTGTTTGTTCTTTACTTTGAACGTTTCTTGTAAGCCAATATTAGCATGGTTTCATTAAAAAGTAGCTTTTGGTCTCCTCTACATAACATTTGAAACCTCAACAAAAAATGGAATATTTTATTTTAATCTTTAAATCTTCCAATGAAAAAATTCGTATAAGTAAATTCCAGACAAATGTCACTTTTCTTTTGCATTATTATTTATTTGTTCTATGAGTTGCAGAGAAATTGTGAAACCTTGAAAAGGTGCAGCTTTGATAAGTTGAAAAAGTGACTATGTCTACTTATATATTTATTTATCTTTTTTTTCAATCAGTACCAACATCCAGCATTTATTGATGGAATTAAAATTTTTGTTCCTACTGAAGTTCTAACAACCTATATATTATCTCTGTTTATCTAGTATTCTTCAATTATAAACCAGCTAATACTAAATCAACAATAACAATAGCCTTTAAAACTCTCATAAATAAACAATATTAAAAGATTAACTATTTCTAATAAATTTTTTTAAGAAGAATTCCAGGAATAAAGTTGAGTAACCTCAGTTATAAATAATTTTATTGCACTTTTTTTTCATAGAGTTTTGTAAAGTAGAGCCAAAATGTTGGGTTAATTTCATATTTTTCTTTAATAACTAGGTCTACTTTAAGTAATTTAAGATATGCTGGATATCTCCACTAGTGTGTGTATTCATCAACATACTCACACACTTAAAACTTACACAATTGTAAATATCGTGAGCATAGATCATATTCCTTATATAGTTTTTTTTTTTTGCTTTACTTACCTGCATGAAATGCTTGAGGCAAAATCAACTTCTCTTTCATATTCTAATGAAGGACTTGTCTAAGAATTAGATCATTTTCTAGTTGGCTGCAAGGGAAACTTTCCCTCTAATATATGTCAATCTTATGATTTCATTTTTTCTTTTTTTCGTACGGATCGGATATAGCTCTTGATTTCTGTAGGTCATACATTTCAACTTGAAAAACTTGGTTTACTATTAGCATTTATCAATTTATATGACATTACAAAGAAGTCTTTAGGTTATGATTTAATCACTTTTCTTTTGTCAAATTTGAATGAGAATACTGATAAAAGAAAAATCGCTAGTTTTTACAATGGAGATAAATGCATTTTTTTGGGAGGGGGTGTTATTTTTTGTCAAGACAATTGTTCAAAAATAACTTTTCAGAGTCTAGTAAAAATAAAAATATCACTTGTATTGAATTTTTTATATCTAAACTTTTTTCTGCAATATTGAAAAAAAGAAAAATATTCCTCTGTTTTGCCATTATTAGTCAATAAGTATTTTGATTCTACAAATAAAGATTCACATCAAATACAATTCTTATAGATTTACTCCATTCATTTATTATGTTTTTTTCTTTTCATTATCAGCTAACCATGGCTGCATTTAATTCTCAAAATCCAACTTTCACAAGTCTCCCATTATCTATAATCTTAAACATTTATCCAACAATCTAAACTTCTTTATAAATGGAACCATGTGTCTGTCTGTCTGTCTGTCTGTCTATGTGTGAGTTCATTTCCTATGGACTCCAAGACGGCTGGGCTGGTTTTTATGACAGTTCACACAGTTACACTTTGTGTCTGGGAGTGTTCTTTCATAGCTGTTGTTTCGGAATACCCCCGATAAGTATTGATGATCGAAAAAAATTAGCTTTCAGAAGGAATGGTCCAGTTTAAACAAAATTTTACACACTATAACAGTCTACCATTAAATTGTTCAGGTTTCATGACTACATAACTCCAAACTACTTTGCCAAAATTTGGTCTAGAGACAGGGAATTTGATATAGGAAGTATTTGAACCTGTGGAATTCAATTTGGTTTCCAGTTGGAAATGGAAAAATACCTGCTAAGAGGTCAAATGCAACCTCAGAACAAGGCCGGACAGTATTGCTAGTTCTTTATATTAACACACTAAAGTATCTGGAAAGTTTGTGTGCTAATATTTATTAGTTAGAAATAGTATGAACTATTTTTCTTCTCTTTAACTAACAATCTGTTTACTGATTAAAAAAGTATGTTTTAATTCATTGTTCTTGCAATTAAATAAAGTTTGATATGCCATTAAACAAAATCAACCTTTTTGAAAAATCACCGAACAAATTGTAACAGCAAGTTTCTTATCTTGTATATCCTATTCATTTATTCTTTTTTCTATGTAAAATGTTTACCTACAAACTATTTGTTTACAAATAATGCTTAACAGCGAAATATTAAATACCTAAACTTTATATTAGACCTTATAAAATGCAAAATCCTTATTTCTCATACTATTTCAATTATTCATTTATCACCAATTTTTTCCACCATTGATTTGATATTATTATCCTGATATAGTATCAGAAAAACTTGATCAATTTACAATATAAGGTTATTGCATGCTATTTGTTGAATATTATTTCTGAATAAAGAAATGCTTGTAAATTGTTTCAAGAAAAAAAGACTTAACTATTTAACAACAGAGATATCATTATATTTATATAATATATACAACATAAACCCAAACAGTCTATTGCAACTGTTCTATAACAAGTGCTATATCAGTAAACAGACGAATAAGTTTATCGCTTCTACTATCAAAAACAATTTACAAAGCGAATGGAACTGTCGCTTTGTCCCCCATTTTAATTCATCCCCTTCATCTAGTCCTCTGCCCACACTCCTTTTCAAATACTGCCTATGGCTCTTCCACCACAGATTGGGCCTTGCAAGCCATATAAAATATAGCCATCCATGAAATGGAAGATTGACAGATAGACCTGATACTCAGATACGAGTGGGCACCAACAACAAATGCCAAGAACAATCTTTTTTGATAAATGTTCTTTTGTCCACACGTAATTTTCTGAATAACACAATGTTCACTATTTAACCAATAGCTGGAGGGAAAGTGAATAGTCACACCCTTTTCCAAGCGTATTAGTCCAAAATGTGAATGTACTTGCGAGGACTGGGATTTGAACTCTGACTTCCTATCCACTGCCCCAAGTCAACTTCCCCCAGGTCTTTTGTGAATGCTAATGAAGACATTAGAAAGTTACAGAACCACTAGTTGTGAGTATCCTTGGATAGTTGAATCCAATCGGCTTTAAACATTTTTATTGTAATTTATTTCATTTATAAATCTTGGGTAAAAGCCATGCCTAGAGTTTCCAATTTAAAGTTTGAGCCAGCAACCTAGTAGTTGCAGATTCCAACTGAACACAGACACTCTTGTCATCGAAATGAAAATAATTCATTATAAGCCTATTCATGCTGTTTTATACAATTAAGTTATAACCACAGTAAGAGGTAATTAACTTGACATTTCTAAAAATGGATTTATTTCTGTAGCAAATGAAAAATATGGTGCTACTCTACCATTTCAAAGAAATTTTCAATAAAAATATTTTTAAAAAAACTAACCCAGCTCTACAACCAATTCAAAAATATGGATTATAGTATGTTAAAAAAAAAATTCCTTTTAAGTAAATTGTGAGAATTATAGTTTGGTTTCTTTGTTTAATATTCTATCAGTAATTATGAATTATTTAATTATAAAACTAATACTTTAACAATTTATTTTATAAGTAAATTATTTTAAGAGACAAAATATATGTGTATTTCATATACAAACTCTCTTGTGTGTGCGTGTGTATATAAAATACAGTGGGTATAATAAGTATCTGATACAAAGCAAAAAGTTGATGTATTTTTATTACACAAAAGCAATAAGAATGTGCTTTTCTAATGTATTTTTTTTATGATTAATACAAATCTCATATCTTTATCATACAGAAATACATTAGAATAGCCCTTTGTTATAGTTTCTGTGCAATAAAAATATATCAACTTTTGCTTTGTATCTGATACTTATTGTACGCACTGTATATGTGTGTGTGTATATGTATGTATATATATATCAAACGGTAGAGTAAGTTTACATATATTTATACTTAAAGTGCTCAATATTAGTGATAGTGTGTGTAGTAGATAAGCGTAGACACGGATTTAACAGCCTTTGGTGACAGTCAGTTTCTCGCCTGCGCGATTGTCAGACCAAAAGTGTCAATTGGGATGTCAATATAACCACACTACTAAAATGATTTTCAGCCTTCAAAAAATTACAGAAATTAGAAAGAAAAAATCTTGAAATTACAAAATTCTTTTGCTTATTTTTGCCTTCTTTTCTCTCTTTTTACTTTTATTTTCACATAGGAGGTTCAGGTCTAAAACTAAAAATGAAATGAACGTTAATAAATTGAAAATCATGAACTTCTTCATTTTTATTTTCATTTGGCTCAAGAAAAAGAAATTTAATAAGTTTCTCTAATTCATTTATGGTCGATTTAAACTTTTTTTTTTAATTGTAAATGCAAATCTCTTACTCATTCTCTATAAATGCTTTTTAATAAAGAATCCTATTAAAGTTTAATTCCTTGTAAGCAGAGCATAGTTTTATGCTATTTTTACAAATAGAATTGGATGATTTAGTTTTTCCTATTATCAATATTAATGTTGTGAAAGCTAATTAATAAAGTTATTGAATCCTCCTCCCACTTTTTTTTTTTTTTTTTTTTTTAAGACTTCAATGACAATTTATTTAAAAACGAATTGAATTAATCTTGTAAGATGCAGTTCAGTGGATTTCAGTGTCTGCAATAAATTACTGTCTGTCAATAATCTCGTCTAGTTTTAATGCCTGGGCTCTTGCCTAATTATATGAAAATGCTCTTTTTCTAAATTAGAAAAGCAATTTTATCCTTGAAGAGGGAATTATCAATTTAGAACTGTTTGCGGAGATGAAATCAAGCTGTCTAATGTCTTTTGTGAATTCTCATTTGATATGAAATTTGCAAAACACAATCGACAGTTTGACATGTTGAGGACTGTGCTCCTAGAAATTAACTGCACAAGATTTCAATGAAGCATTCTGAATTCATACTCTGTTCTACAGAATTGGATTTTGAGTTTACTTGTTTTGTTACATTCAGTTTTGGATTGATACCATTGGTAAGGGTATGAATTCAATTACTTTTGATATTCAGGGCCATTTCATTCAATGGCATATTGAGCTTAATAAGGATTCAATGATGGGCATCTTTTTTATAAACTTTCTCTTGG
The DNA here is from genome assembly GCA_036873565.1 of Xipholeptos notoides. NCBI lineage: Eukaryota > Metazoa > Mollusca > Cephalopoda > Idiosepiidae > Xipholeptos > Xipholeptos notoides. The sequence goes on along the minus strand of JAYKTE010310896.1, from coordinate 4,405 downwards.
AAATATTTTGTAAGAAAGACCAGTTTTATTCAAATGACAATGAACCGAAATGAAAAGATATGTTTATTATTATATTAAACAAGAACCAATGTAATGGAGGATATATCTACTTGGTTGAGCATAAACCCAAGGTCAGTTTTACATGCTCATTACATCCCTGGGCTTTTGTAATCAGTGTTGCCCTTCACCTAGATGGGTTACTCTCATTGAGTTGTCATGTCTTACCCACCTGGAATTTTGGAATCAGTGTTATCCTTACACCCAGACTAGTTACTCTCCTGAGTTAACTAGCCTCATCTGCCCGAGGTAGTGGAAAGCTAATAGTATGATTTTGAGTGGAATTTGAACTTGTATAATATGATTCCAGTGTCCAAGCTTTTTATCACTGCTCCACTCTCACTGCCCAAATGTAATGGAGGAACCAAGATTTGAACCTATATATCACTAATCAAAAGTCTAGGCCCTATACATATCTTCTCCAAAGCATTTTGACAAAGATTACTAATAATGGGTTTTTAAAAATCTGATGCCAAATATGGTTGGGAGTGGGGAAAGAAACAACTCAAGGGTCTCTGTAATATTGTTTTAAATTACTGATTTTAGCTTTTATATATTTATTGAAGTACTAGTATCAATTTCTACTTGTTAATTGGCAGCAAGAGTGGAGTAGTGGTAAAAGCCTGGACTTTGCAATAGTATTACAGAAGTTCGAATCCCAGTCAAAATCCATTAGATTAACTTCCAGCTGTCTCTGGCAGATGAGGCTCTAAATAACTTGTCTTGGTGTAAGGAGAACAACACCCATTCCAAAATCCCGGATGGATGAGACTCGTCAACTCAATGAGATTAACTCATCTAGATGAAGGGCAACACTGTTTTCAAAAGCCCTAGGATATAATGAGCATGTAAAACTGGCCTTTTTCCTAACTTGGGATTTTTGCTTGACCAAGTAGATATATTCTACTAGTTAATTGGATTATTGATTAATTATTACTTCAATTTCTAGAGATTATTGATGTATTTTATTCTTTTTTTAAAGGTTAATTCTATCCATAAAGATTTGAATAAACTATAACGATATGCATTAAGTGCTTATGTATGGAAGCCATCTTAACATTATAGGCAATTCCTTAATAACTCAGGCAGCAGTTTTACCTGTGTTGTCACTTAATTGTCATTGTTGTAAGAAGATGAACACTACAGGAAATGTCTGCGAAAATCAATTTGTAGAATTGAATTAATTTGCAATGATGAAATTTTGTGTATCTTGAGGTTGTGTGAAGCTTGCATTATGATTGAAAAAGATTGTTTTATACTCAATGAACTTTCGTTAATTGATCAAGTATGTTAGTGTAATTGCTTTTCTATATTACTGATTGGCTTTTAATTTGAGACACACACTTAAATATGCTTGACAGTAGGTGCAGAATTTCCATGGGAGTTTGCTGGGATGCAGTGAAATCTTTAAAGAATCCCACTCGGAATTCCTCTTCTTTCTTTCTCTTCCTTCTTAGAAGAAAAGAAATACAAAATTACTGCTTAAACGCTTTTCTGCAATATGACTAATTTTAAAAGTAAAGAAATGGTAGTGTTGTTATAAACATGAAAAACAGACAATATGCAACACTTATTACAAGTGCTAATAGAACCAACCTGTGGATGAGTTAATCATTTTGAAAATGTAATCATTTTAAAAATAATTGTTTTTTAAATTATTACAGTTGAATTTTGCGAGTTCTAGAATTATAGAGTTACCCATGCAACTCATAAATGTTATGTATGGCCAAATATATATATATATATATCAACCAAATTATGTTATAATTAAATGCAAAACTTATAGTGACGGACATCTGTTTCGATCTTTTGGATGTTATGTGTGATATGCAATATTGTTACCATTCCCACCCCTTGTGTGATTCAAACCTGTACACCATGGAGTGGGAAACAAACAATCTAACGACTGGCCCACAACACAGTGATGCATTTATAATGGCAATTTTTATGATTTTACTCTTAATTCTAGTCACACTCTTCTTTCTAGAAACTAATTTTATTTTGATTGTCGACTTTTGATAATTTTTGTTCCGAGACAAAACCCAGCTAAGAACACTTCTAGACATATGAAGTACATCTATGTAAGTTTTCTAAAAAATCAGTTCAGCTGTTTTGGAGTCCATAGGGAACAAACGCACACATACACACACTCAAAGTTCTATTTATATATTAGGTTAGATATATAGTTCATGGAATTTTAGGTATGTCTAAAGAAAATAAATTCTGAATCATAATTTTTTTTTTCCTTTTGGATTTGACTTGGATTTTGTTGTTAGTTTTCGAAAATAGTTGTCATGAAATTTAATGAGTAGAAAATAAATTCCTTAATTTGGTGCAAGGGGAGTAACGTGTAAGACTGGAATAGACACCTGTTTGTAAGTAAAATGAAAAAGAAAAAGGTTTTACTAGTTGGTCCATGATCTGTGGATTTAAGTAGTGTACTCTCATTTTCTCTCTCTTAATTTTTCTCACACTATTTCATAACTAGTTACCTACAATGTTGTAAAAGAAAAAATTTAAAGAAATACTGAACCTAACGTTCCTCCTTATTTACTAAAATTGAATTTCACATCCAATATCTGCTAAACAATCAACTAATACAACTCCAACTCTCCTTCACTTACTACCTTGAATATTTCTTTAAAAGACACCCTTTTTTATGACATAGTCCATCTCTTTCATTTTTGTATTTTATATCAACAACTCACCATTAATTTGGATTCAAGCAAACTTAAAAAAAAAAAAGTTCCAAAAAAAGATAAATGAAGTTTAGATTTGATTCATCCAAATTTATAGATGTTGTTTTCCTTGTTAATCATAGAAATGACAAAAATAAATAGAATTGAATAAACATAATTTTTTTTGTGAAATTAAGTTGGCCATTCAGAAAGCCTCATAGGCTGCAGTTTGCTCATGACTAGACTGAACTCTACTTCAATGTCTTCATTAATTTCACTTGCCAAGTTTAGTTGTTAAAACCAAATGGAAAAAAAATAATCTTCAAACTTCAGTTTATAAAAAATATCATGTTTATTATTATTTATCTGTGTCTGAGACAAGGGTTAATAATTAATGCTATTTTCTATTTTGAGACAATTGCACTCATTTTGTTTGTGTAAAACTCTATGCCATATTGACTGTGTATGTATGTATGTATATATATATATATATAAACATTGTTAAATAAAATTAGCATAAATTATGTTTAGATAATTACTTTTGCAGTTTTCTTCTTGAGATAGAATATAATTTTTTTATTTAATATTCTCAATGATAACTGTATTTATAGTATCTTGTATGTGTTTATGACTATTTCAATTTGAAAAAACTGGTCTATAGACAAACCTGTTTATCAGGAAACTCACTATTGAAGTCCTGAATGCAGAAGTGACAAGGGTTATCTAACCTGTATCAACTGGAAAAGGACTTACCTGTCCTTTAAGTACACATATAAAAAGACATTGTGGCCAAATACATATTGGACTTTGTTACCTGCATGTCACACAAGAGTTAAGTCAGAGTCCCCCTTCACTGCTAAACTGAAGAAATTTGCTGTTTACAAATAAACTGTTACAATGGAAATAAGACAAATAACTTAAAAGAGCATGGTTGTTTACCCTTGGTTTTGAAAAGAACAAGACCCAACATGGCTGACTGACTTTATTCACACAATCGTTCCTTGTAAATCTTTATCATTTTTCTATTGTTAAATAAATAATTCCATGTCTATATGAAGTGTCCTTGGTAATTTTAATACCCAGAACAAAATAATATCATTCTCATGAACACAACATAAACACAGTAAATTCTATTTGCTAGTTTGCATTCTTGAAATTTAAGACCTGTTAAAAAGATTGGTAAATATTTCTTGGTCGACCAGTAGAATATTTCAACTGGAATAAAGATTGTTTATTTGGACCATTTTCTTTGGATTATTTTTACATTTGTTGCTATCCACATAAAACCAAATTCTGTCCTTACCTTTTTTTTCTTTTAACTGATTTATTGTTGGTTTCTTTTTATTACGTTAAAAAAATTAAGAAACCTGAAGAAATTCCCGAGTTTACATTTTTCCTGTAAAACTGGCCTTGTGCCTAACTTGGGTTTGTGCTTGACCAAGTAAATAATATCCTGAGTTTACTCAATGGGAAATCTTGGTTTCTAGAATCGTATTACACAAGTTTAAATCCCAGTCAAACACCACTAAATTCACTTTCTGCTGTCTTGGGCAGAGTAATTCATCTAGGTGAAGGGCAACACTAATTGCAAAAGCCCAGGGATGAGCACATAAAAGTAGCCTTGTGTTGGTGCTCAACCAAGTAAATATAATATCCTGAGTTTACTTATT
>JAYKTE010310786.1:0-11279 GCA_036873565.1 Xipholeptos notoides | reverse complement strand
TCAATAAATTGTATGTTTATCAAAATAAACAATTTCTATAGGTGTCTATTCTTTTCTGTCATGTCTGTGTATATATAAATTATCCCTCTTTCCAAATAATCTTTGCCTTTTCCATTATGCAGTTGATTTTGACATGACAAGAGATGGCCAAATAAAGCTTGTCTTGTCACTTTCCACCCTTTTTTGTAGTATTTTAAAATTTTGTACCTCAAAACATTTATCTTAATTGTTAAAGTGTTCCTAATTCTTATAAAATCTGTAAACGAACTAGTTTACTGACCTTTGTATAAGTATGAATATCTTAACATAGGAATGATTTCATAAATCTACAGGTCTTTTTGATTTCCCTTTGTTTTTTCATACTTTTCAGCTATTTTTTGCCCAATTGTGCCATGAACATTATTCAAATGTGTGTATGGTAAGTATACTTTTGCATACAAATTTAAACTATTGAAGTATTGAAACTATTTAATTAAATCTAAATTCTTATATATCAATCGAACTTTGTATGTGTGTCTGTGTATAAGTTTGTTCCATATGGATTCTTAAAAGGCTGGGCCAATTTTCTTGATAATTTACACAGTTGTATTTTATGTATCTTGGGTGTTGTTTCAGAATATCCCCAATAATTATTGAAAATCAAAAAAAAAAAAATCAGTTTCTAGAATGAAGAGTGTTGCTATGGAGGGAGAATGAAAAGTTTTAAGCATTGTGTATAAGAAGCATTGATATGTGGTCAAACTTATGATATTTTAAAGTATATTTTTTTAAGTATTTCAACCAAATTTTAAAATTCTAAAATAGTTCTTATATTTTCCACAGATTTTTGAATAAGTAAAGGTCAAGGATTCAGTGAAAAATGGAGAAAACAGAAATTTGTGCTGTTGTAACATTATCAGATGCCAAAGACTGTTGGGAGGGGGACGTGACATGTAAATGATAATTTAGAATTTGTAAAAATTCAACTGTTTTTGTCAGTGACAAAATTAGTGTATTAAAAGGGTTATGTGGACATAGGCCAACAGGGCATTTTAGAAAGGTGTTAACATCAAAATATGTCTGAGTCTTTTTTGGTGAATTTTTTATTTCAGCTGAAGAAACACCAAACCACCAGATCAGAGACAGAGAAGAAATGAACAACTCCCTGAAGTGGACAAGGGTGTAATAAAAAGCTGTCACAAGGTAAGGGTCATCTACATTTAAGACGGGGCTGAGAGACTATGGCTGCAAAAAGAGAGAGAGAGGCCTTATCTGACATGTCAACAACAGACTGACTCTGTGGACAGTTTGGAAAAGGAAAAGTGTAAGTAGATAAAAAAAAATATAGACCCTTGTATTTTTACCATTAAACAAATTTTTGTGAATTTCACCCTTAATGCTTGATGTGCTGTAAAACACAAACAAAACAAAAAAGATATTCACCCTTAACCATCTCCATGAGATAAAGAACCTTTCCTAGCAAACCTGCTGCTATGGTACACTGTCAGCCCACATCTCAGTGGCTCTTAGGGAAAAGATAGAAGTCAGAGGGTACAAGGTCTGGTGAATAAGGTTGAACAGACGATTATGAATTGTTGCTATGGCAGCCACCAAGGGATGTGCTGACTGTACGAATTTCTGTTTTCTTAATTTTTACTGAATCTTTAACCCTTATTTGAAAATCTGCTAAAAACTTTGGCAGGAATACTTACAAAAATTTGAAATTTCAAAAAAATTATAGATTTGATCATGCATCATTACTTATTATACGTAATGCTTACAACTTTGCATACGCCACCTGTAAATGATACAATTTAGAAATTTTCTAATTTATTTAGATTAGATATAACAATTTGTATATCCATTTTTTGGACTGTTGTCCCCATTTAATAGCTTTGGTTTCCACAACGTTTCAGCTAGTTAACTCATTGGTCTTCTTTAGGTGTATTAATTAGTAATTATTGAGAATACATTTTCAAGAGTTAACATTCATACATTTTCACATTTTAATAGTTGTGGTTTCCACCATGTTTCAGCTAGTTGACCCTTTGGTCAGCTTCAGGTGTATTAATTTGAAATTACAGAAAATATATTTTCAAGACTTAACATTCATACCTGGTCATGGTTAATACACCTGAAAATGGCCAAAGAATGAATTGGGAAAATCATTGTGAAAACAATAACTATAAAAATTGATATACAAATCATGAAGCCTCATCTCAAAGAGTTCCAAAAATAGACCAAAATATGGCAAATCTCTTAATTTGAATATCAGAACAGCCTGGCGTTGCTCGGGCAACTCAGAAATTTTTTTCTATAGCCAAAATATATATGTATTTGAATCAAATTACAAGGTTTTGATTGAACACAAAATTTTGCATAACTTTTAACTTAGTGCCAGGCAGCTGTTTCAATCTCATTGAATCTAATCAATAACTTACAATGTTGTTACCATTTTAAACTCCAAGTGGGATTCAAAGCTGCAGACCACGTTTTTAAAAAAAAATGCTCTAATGACTGGCCCATGACACAGTTATGCGTTCATATTCGCAACTTTCAGGGTTTTACTCTCATTTGTAGGCATAGTCTTCCTTCTAGAACTGTTTTCTTCGAATATCAATTTTCGATATTTATCAGGGATATTCCAGAACAACACTTATTTAAGAAAACATAAAATACAACTGTGTGGATTTTCAAGAAAATTGGCCCAGCTGTTTTAGAGTCTATAGGGAAGGAACTCATACACAGACACACAGACAGACATACGGACAGACAAATTGCTATTTATATATAAGTTTAGATTTGCAATTCCAAACAGTTTAATGTGATTTAATGACTTAATTCTTAGATGACTTGTCTTCATAGGATTTGGAAAGAGTTTAAACAGGTTTCCAGCTGTGTTGATATATCTGTTGAAATAAGAGTGAGACTGCTCATTTCAGAAAACAGAAGGGAAGAATTGTTGACTCACTATCATTTGCAATAATGCCAAGCAATAATTTGGAAAAAATCATTGCACATAATTTAGCACATTGTACAAGAGTTGTTCCAAAAGTAATGCCACCTATTTTTTAAAGCTCTTTTTTAAATGTTGAAGAGTTATAAGGACATGAGTGATACCATTAAAACAAGTGAACTTTTGTATTCCAGAATTTATTTTTGTACATAGTCACTACCATTCTAAATGCACTTTTGCCTGCGATAAACAAGGTAGACCATTTTTGCATCCGGAGCGTGCTTTGCCACTCAGAAATTGATGAACCCATCTCCTAACTGTGCTGACATCAACTGCATTGGCTTCATAAGCATAAATGTTGATCGGTTCAATTTTTTCAATGATGCATCAATGCTTCTGATGCATGTCCATGACAGGGTTGTCTTTATTAGAGTCTCACACCATCAATATCTGCAAGAGAGAGATGAAACTTTCAGGCCATGAATGCATAAGTTCAGTTATCATAATAATGCAAGTTGTAACGTCCCCTGATCTATTCAGGTGAATTAAAAATATAGGAGGCGTTACATTTGGAACAACCCTTGTATATGATAAATGCAAATTATCAATTCATGAACATAAATACAACTCATTGATAAACACCGACAATGCAGAGCCACGAAAATACAAATTCCAAATAATTAAGACGAAGCAGAAATAACATTGAACTTATTAATAAATGGGACTTTTTTGTGTGTGAGTGTGTGTGTGTGTGTGTGTGTGTGTGTGTGTGTGTAGTTTCTTTCTCTATGAATTCCAAAACGGCTGAACCGATTTTCTTGAACATTCACACAAATGTACTTCATGTGACTAGGAGTGTTCTTAGCTAGGTTTTATTTCAGAATACCTCTGAGAGTAGAACTGGGGAATCTTTGTTTAAAACTTTAGTCTTGTGTTTATCATTGCAAACTACAAGAAATAAGAAGATGAATGAGAAAAAATTGAAAACAGTTTATGGACATATTGATTCTTGATTATGTTATGCTGCAATATTTCAACTTTTAGAAATGGTTATCATTTTATCATATGACAATATATAGATTTCCCCCAACAAATTTAGTCACCTTTTAAATCTAAATAATTATAATTTTTATGAGAAACTTGTTTATTGATAATTTTGCTAATATACAGGCTGTCTTAAAAATCTGGATGCATAGTAAAATCTCAATAATTATAATTTTCATGAGAGATTTGATTAGTGACAATTTTGCTAATATGCAGGTTGTCTTAAAAATCTGGGTACATTGGAAAATATCATTAATCATAATTTGAGGCTCAGTGACAACTTCCTTAAAAGAATTATGTGAAGTAATTTCTCAATTTACCTGACCAAAGGTTTTCTTCTAAAGGAGAAAGTCAATGATGTAATGTATTTGATTGAATGTATAAGAAATATGAGAATTTATTGCTTTGACTCCACATGAATTCTGTGCATCCCATCAATTTCTGCATCGTAAAGTATAGAAATCTTATTGAGAAAATTCATCAACATTCAAGTTAAACAAAGTAATGTTGAAAATTTTACTCCTTGAACTTAAGCTTTTTTGTGTATGCGTCCAAACTTTTGAGATATCTTGTATAAAACATTATTGCCCTCCAAATAGATAAAGAAGTTATATAGGCTGTGAGCCAAAAGGTCTATATCACTTTAGATTTTTCCTTATGCGACACTATTATGATAGGCAAGAGAATTCCAATACTCCTCTGAGCGCCATACTATTTTCCCCACATGCAGATGTTGCATATTTGTGTGAATGTAATAACAACACACAATTAAATAAAATCATCATTCAGAGCACTAAATATTGTTGCAGTGGATATTAAGCTGGGTTGTAATTTTGGAACAAAGCTAGCTAAATTTTCAGTATCCAGTTTGTGGATTAAGATTCAAATAAAAAATCAATTAATGTAACTAAATTTCGCCTGGAAAAAATAATGGAAAAATTTCATATTTTATACACAGTTTTTTTACTAAAATTATGCCTATTGCTTTTACAGGTCATTAAATGTGATGTTTTTCCTGTGATAACATGGCCAAGTATTCTGGAGCTTCTATTCCATTTAATTGTTGCTAAGATTAGTCTTCAGCTATTTCTGATCTTTAGAGGATAATCACAGATTAATCTGTGACTAAAGGATAAATATGTTTGACTAAATATGTAGATATAGTGAATTGACTAGAATTTATAATATATTTAGAATGGTGAATTGACTATACTATAGATTGGGGTCTTGTTGGTTTTGGAATCAGTGTTCATTTAGATGAGCTAATATCATTGAGATGATAGGTCTCATCTACTTTGGTTTTGGAATCAGTTTTATCCTCCATCTAGATGAGTTACTCCCCTGAGTGAAAGAGCTTTATCTGCTCAGAGCGACTGAAAGTAAATGCAATGGTTCTGACTAGGATTTGAACTTGTATAATATAGTTCCAGAATCCAAGCTTCTACCACTCCTTCATCTTCGTTGCAATTATAAAATTGATAATATAATTAGATGTGGTGAACTGTCTTTACTATAGATCATAGAATTTATAATCTTTGAGAAAAAACTTGTAATCTGATATTGAACTTAAAGTTCATTGTTTCCATTAAATTCCTTTCTTGACAGCTACAAAATATTGAACAGAAAAAATTATAATACATTACTTTGATATCAAAAACTTCTTAATTTTACTGATTCCATACTTATTTTTTTAATGTTCATTTATTTCATAAAACTATTAAAATGTAAATTTATGTAATAAGCCTCTTTTATAGATAGCAAAGTTTAATATTCACAAGTTTCTTTGTGAATGATCGTATATGTGAAAAAATGTATCTATAGCAAATTTCTTTTTATTTCTTTTAAAATCCAGTTTTCTTCCATTGCTAAAGTATTTATTTGAATATCAATCTTCTCTTTTTATTAACATAAGCATACACAGAAATGCCACAATAAGTATATTTTTTAGATTCATGAAAAAAGGAAAAATTATTGTATTGTTGACAAAGTTCATTGGAGGTTCACAACAGAAACTGATGTTTCAAGGGAATGAACTCTAATAAAAAGAAATTCTATAAAAAATTATGCTTTTTTTTCTGAAATATTTACCTGATGAAGCTTTTCACTGAATTATGGTCAAACATTGAATAGTATTTCCATTCTAATTTTACCATTTTTGATAAAATGTTGTATTGGATATCTTCCCAACTGATTGGCTACATTCATATATCTGCACACATACATACATACAATTTTTTTGTTGAACAGACAAGAAAAGCCAAAGAACTTCATAGACATAATTTAAAAAATATAATCAATACTTAAGCCAATTCTTTATGCCGGCATTGTCAAAAACATATGTGCTTTTTTAAAAAATAAAGATATGTATAATTATAAAAAGCATGAACATGCAAGATAATATGATTTAGCACGACAATAATAATAATAAAAATAATAGTGTTAAAAATAGGAGCAGAGGATTGCTTTATAATAAAATGGAACAGAATTCTTAAAGTATTGAAATGCACCTAAATAAGTAAGTGATGAAAATAAATGATTAATGTAAGACAAATAATAGACAACTAAGAATAAGTTTTAACTCAGCATTTTAGGTGTGGTGAAAAAAAGTGCATGTGCATAGATTTTGGCTCAAGAAAGAAAGAAAAAAAAAGGAAAAAATGGGTGGGGAGAGGAAAAAGGAGAAAATATCAGATAGAAATAAGTAAGTATAAGAGTAAGAAATGAAAATGGAAAATTTCATAATATTTTGAAAAAAAGATTCATTCCAAACTGATTTTATTTCATTTTTCTACTTGTAGGGTAGACAAACATTTACCAGACAAAAACTCATCATAAAACTTAAAAATTCAAAGGAAAAGGTCACTTAGAGATTGGAACTAAAAGATAACTAGTAAAGTAACTATTACAGTTGATTGTAATGCTAGACAGTTATATTTTCTAGTAAAAAATGTTCACTGTTAAAAGCCATTTTATTTCCTTTGTTTTTTTTTTTTCATATACCAAAATAAAAGGTCAAATATGATCTTATTTATTACTAGTTTGGATTTTCTAAACAACCAAAATCATTTAGAAAATATTCTTATTTACTTAATTTCTTTATTGTTTTTAATTGTATGACTTTCATTTTTGTTGGATTGGAAAAAGAAAAGGTTTAAGGAAATGATCACTGTACAAATAGTTACATTTTAAAGGTTTTAGACTTAAATATGTTATTGTACAATTCTTTTCTTCTTCCTTTTTATCTAAAAATGATTATCTTTTCAGGCACTGAAAGAAGAAAAATAAGCACAGGAGAGAGAGAGTGTATGTAAGATTTTCAATCATAAATTGGGTAACAAAAGTTGTAAGCATCTATTTATAACATAATGGTAATATTTTTATTTTAACTGTTTTTATTCAAGTATGTTTATATATCATTTTGTTGAGCAAATGTGTGTTTTGGAGGTAAGTTACTTACTCAATGTTTTATATTATAAATCTCCGAATAAATATAACAGAAATAAAGTCATATATGATTATCTATTTTATTTTTGCTGGTTATTGGCCACTTTAGTATTTATTCCATTTATTATTTTGATGTTGTATTAGAATTATTTTGTTTAAAACGTCCTTAATAAGTACTTGAATAGATTGTGTTTTTTATTACAACTTAAGAAATCTTTGTTAACATAAATTTACACCAAAAGTTGTCATTTTTAATCTCTCTCTCCGTGTCCTTGACTTAAAAATTTCTAACCTTATTTTATTCTTTTTTATGACTTTTCTAGCTTGAAAATAGATTAATGAATTATTTATTTTTCTGAAAGTTTAATAAATGAAATTTTTTTTATAGTTGTTATAACTTATAGTTAATAATTAAAACAAAGAAAACAATTTTCAACTTATAAAAACTAAATTTTTTCCTCCGCCAAGGAAGTATTTATGCCTGTTCGTAAGATTTACACCTAGACTACTTGACTGGTTTTTACAAATTTATTTTAGAAAGACTGCACATAAATCACAGAAGAATCTAATAAATCTTAGTATTATACTGATAAAGATGTGAATCCAAGAATGAAAAAAATAAAATAATGATAATTAGTATATTTATTTTTTATATAAAAGTTTGTCATTTTAGTTTTTATATTATTCTACACAGATTTTGATAATGAAGATTCTTTCAAATAGAGAGTCAAGGTTAACCAGGTAAAAACTCAATTCCTTTATCCTTTGCACAGCAGTTGAAGGTGTTGAGTTTTTTCAGTCCTAGGTGAGCATTATCTAAAGGTGAGGATTTTAATCCCACATAAAAGCAAGAATAACTCAGAATGCTTTTCAAAGACTTAACACTCCTATTTGGTCATGCTTATTGGAATGAGAATAGTCTACCCCTGTGGATTGAATAAATGGTGAAGTTTGATGTTCTGTAAAGACTTCCGATTATGATATAAAGGTTTCTGAGTTCAATCACCTGAAAAAAGCTGAAGGATTCAAGCATGTTTATTGAATTCTTGATAATGCTTTTAGAAGCAACTTTTTCTATGACACTATCTTTCATTTCACAATTATATATCTTATATTCATATAATATTAATACATGCATATCTGTTTGTGTATGTTTATATTCATATTTATGAGATATGTTCATAACGATATCGTAGAAATGATATTAAAAACGAGGAAAAACCGTTTAATTTTTATGAAAAATCAATCTTTATTAAATTGCTTATAAATTCTCTGATGACTTTTTAACAATAAAATTACTTTTACTTTCAATTTCTTTTTCCTTCTTTATAGTTCCACTTTTGTTTTCATTAGCATTTTCACTTTCACTTTCGTTTTTAATTTTTCTTTTACGTTTCTTTTACGTTTCTTTTACGTTTCTTTTACGTTTCTTTTACGTTTTTCTTTTCAGTTTTGGTTTGTTTTTTCTCCTTTCGTTTTATTTTTAGTTTCATTTTCCCTTTCATTTTTAATTTTTCTTTTACGTTAACTTTTTACTTTCAGTTTTGGTTTGTTTTTTCTCCTTTCCTTTTATTTTTAGTTTCATTTTCACTTTCGTTTTTAATTTTAATTTTACATTCACTTTCAGTTTAGGTTTCTATTTTGCCTTTCGTTTTCATTTGCATTTTCATTTTCACTTTCGTTTTTAATTTTACTTTTACGTTCACTTTAACTTTCTGTTTAGGTTTGTATTTTCACCTTTGTTTTCAATTGCATTTTCATTTTCACTTATTTTTTAATTTTACTTTAATGTTTACTTTCACTATCAGTTTTGGATTGTATTTTCACTTTCGTTTAATTTCTACTTTCATTTTCACTTTCGTTTTTAATTTTGCTCTTACGTTCACTTTCACTTTCAGTTTGAATTTATATTTCACTTTTGTTTTTATTTGCATATTTATTTTCACTTTCATTTTTAATTTTACTTTCACTTTCAGTTTAGGTTTGTATTTTTATTTTCGTTTTATTTCTAGTTTCATTTTCACCTTCGTTTTTAATTCTGCTAATACGTTTACTTTCACTTTCACTTTAGGTTTGTACTTTCGTTTTATTTCTAGTTTCACTTTCATTTTCGTTTTTAAAAATTATTTTTACTTTTACTCTCAGTTTAGGTTTGTATTTTAATTTTCGTTTTATTTCTAATTTCTCTTTCATTTTCATTTTCATTTTTCTACTTATGCTCAGTTGTGTTCTTGGTAGACAATTAAAACCTCCGTTCATTTTTCCCTTCTGTTTTCCTTTCACCATTTAATTTCCTACTCTCTTAAATCTTCCTTGTCATAATCTTTGAGCCGCGATTCGCTCACAATGAACCCAATTTCCCCCTAAATGAATCACCTGCACCCTAACCACGGTCACCACTACTCCCATCGTCAACAATAACCCGATTCCCGTCTAAACCATTGCCAACCACAATGCCAATTACTATCACAAGGAGTGACTTAACAGTTTCAACCTTTAGCGTATCTCATTGAAGCATCAGTATTCTTACCACGGCTATTGCTTTAGTGACTATAAAACCAAGATGCCGAAGACGATACGAGATGTTACAGATATTTGTTTTCAATAACAATACATCGTCTAAAAATACACATATTCTAAGAATCCTTGGCACTTGGAGCAACTTTTACTGTTTTAGAGATTTGTGTTTGTTTGTTGGTGTTTTAGAGCATCTCAATCTTTTTAGGCCATTTAAGGCCGAGAACAATCATTTTTTTAAGCGTTATTTTTTGTCAACAGTTAGTTTTTTTAATAACACAGTGTGCGTTATTTACCCGATAGCTGGAGGGAATGCAAGAATTCATAACTTTCCAAAAGGTATTCGTCGAAATTTGAAAGCAAGCCGAACGACTTTGATGCGAACTCGCGTACACCGTACAGAGATGTGAGATGAAACGATTATTTAGGTGCTTAAGTTGGTCACAAAGCATGTCGCATACCTACCCTAGTGACAATGTAATATAATGCTGTTGGCGATAGTAGTATTTTTATAACTACAGGCCTCCATATTTGTAGTAACTTACTGATGTCTCTTGACCGTTTGTTAGCAGGTAAATGAAGACAGGAGTTCCGTTGGAGGCCGGTCGTTGTAGCAGAGCGGACAGCGAGAGTGGCTGCGTGGAAAGCATCTGCGACCGGTCACAGACAGAGAAGAAAATAAAATGACCTGATCACAAATCGATGTCTTTTCTGTTGTCTATGCGGGGGGGGGGCTTTGAGTTGCAGCAGGACCAACCACCTCAGAGGCAAGAACACAGAAGACCATTGAATGCCCTGAATAACACAATATGCACTATTTTGTAAGGAAAGTGAGAATTCATAACTTTCCCAAGGGTATTATTCGGAATTTTAACGCAAACGGGACGATTTGGATTCGAACTTGAATACTACGATTCCGAAGTCCGCCTGCTTATCCACTGGGCCAAGTGGATGTTTAGTACATTAATGAAATTAATTACGCGTATAATCTATGGGAAAATAAAAAGAGAGATTTGTTTTTGTTTTTTTTCATCCGAAAAGAACAAGCTCAAAATCATTCATTTGGATAATAACTTCGAAGAATGAACACACTTTCGTCCAAAATGGCGGAAAACGACAAAAAAGTGGAAGACAAAAAGTCAGAATAATTGATGAAGCAATAAAGATGTTTAAGTTGGTGTATTTACATACATCAGAAGGTCAATTTGGGCCAATCGGTAGGCAGTCGGACCTCGGAATCGTAGTACGTGAGTTCGAATCCCAGGGAAGTCGATTTGGGCCAATCGGTAGGCAGTCGGACCTCGGAATCGTAGTACGCGAGTTCGAATCCCAGGGGAAG
>JAYKTE010310675.1:0-11280 GCA_036873565.1 Xipholeptos notoides | reverse complement strand
CGTTCCTTCTTTCTATTCTATTCTTTATTTATTTATCTATTTATTTTGATTTTATCATTTCATGAGTTTATTTTATCATTTTTTCTTTTTTTTTTCGTTCCTTCTTTCTATTCTATTCTTTATTTATTTATCTATTTATTTTGATTTTATCATTTCATGAGTTTATTTTATCTTTTATTTTTTTATCATTTTTTTTCGTTCTTTCTTTCTTTCTATTGTATTCTATTCTTTATTTATTTATCTATTTATTTTGATTTTTATCATTTCATGAGTTTATTTTATCTTTTGATTTTTTATTATTTTCTCTCTTTTTTTCTTTTATTTCCTTCTTTTATTCTTTCCCGCAAATCTTTTCTCTTCATTTATTTGTATGTAGTTATTTTTATAGCCTTTCTTTTTTTTCTTTCTTTTGTGTTTTCTTTCTGTTCTATTCTTTATTTATTTATATATATGTACAGTTTTTTTTACCATTAATGAGTTTATTTTATCTTTTAAATATTTTTATTATTTCACCGGAAAGAAGAAAAGGAAGGAAATAAAAGAGAGAAGGAAAATAGAAAAAAATATATTTTCCTTCTCTCTTTTATTTTCTTCTTTTTCTTCTTTCCTTATTTTTGTTCTCTATGTACTTTGTACTGTTTTTTATTTCCTTTATTATTTGATTTTCACTTTTTCTTGTTTTTTTCCTTCGTTCTCTTTCTGTTTCTCTTCTCTTTCTTTTCCTACCCCTCTTTCTTATTTTTGCTTATTTTCTTTCTATCATTATATTTTTACATTTCTTTTTCTACTTTTGGTTCAAAATTATTTTTTGTTTTATTTTTTTCCGTTTATTTGTTTTTCATTTACTTCAAAAGCCTTTCAGAAATTATCTTTCCTTTTTTTATTCCCCTTTTTCCTCATTCTTTTCCTTAATTTGTTTCTTTTTTTTTTCATTTGTTCTCATTTTCATTTATTCTTTTTTTCCTTTATCCTTTTTTTCCCCCCTTCGTATTTTTAATTTTCTTTATCATTTTTCTTTCTTTTTCGTCTTTCTTTTGTTTTTTCTTTCTGTGAGTCTGTCTTTCTTTCTTTGATTTTATCTTTGTTGTTTTTTTTAAAATTTTCCTTAAGAAAAATTTGGACTCTAAACCTTTTGCATTTTTTTTTCAACTGCCTCCGAATGCTTATACACAATCTCCTTCTATTCACCTGTCTTGTCTTCGGATCTGAGTCAGTTTTGTATGTTCGATTTTAAGATACATGCATGAGCTTTCTAACACCCTTAAACTATCCGTTAAATGTTACTATAACTATTATTCTAGCAACCTGTTGATACTCATGCAAAAGTTATGAATCGACTAATCCAGTTGCGGATTAAATTGTTTTTCGATCAATTGTTGTTCTACTCACAATAAGTCAACAAGTTTACGATATGACAAATTGATTTGGCCATTAAATGATTGTTTGATTGACATGCCATTTTACGAAGCAAGGATCCATTATTTAACTTTCAACGATTTTAGATGCTAAAGATATATTAAAATATATATGTTCTTTTAATATACCTTTTCTATTTCTATTCATTTCTTTTTTCTCTTCCTTATCAGCAGAGAAAGTTATATTAGAATTTAGTTCAACTTAATACTTTTTGACAAATAAAAATTATTTTCTCAAAATCAAATTACTGCAAATGTTATATGCTCTTAAACAAACTAAACAATCAACAGCATCAGAAATTTCTCCTCATCATCTCCGTCGTTTCTATAGTGTCCCTTTACCGTTTACTGATTTAAAATTCCCATTCCAACGGATAGAAGATTCTTTGATATTTTCACCTCTCTGCATCATATATCCTTTCTTTCTATCTTTCTTTCCCACTTTCTTTTATTCTCATTCGCAGTTTCCATATCTTTTTCCTTACCTCGGTGTAGAGAAGATAAGAAAATGCTAGGGACGCTGAGTTGATCACAGAATATTCACTTTCTATATTTGTATATCCATATTCTAATCTTCGTTTGTCTAACGTTCATTCTGGTCCCACTCCAAATCTTTTCGTCAAGCCTTCCAATACCCCATGCTATGATCATACTTAGAAACCCTATAAGAAAATCGTTAAAAGAATCATAGGCCTTGTGTCTTTTTCTGCCATTTTCGGTTTAGAGCCAAAACCCTTAGTGGCAATAGTGATGAAGTGGCTGGGGGTTGTTCGTAAACTTAGTTTCTGGAGTAGGGGTGGAGCAAACGGCATGACCTTTCCTAATTCAAATGTCTTTTCATTTATTTCCATATTCTCGTTCATTCATCAACCCTGATCTACGCTTGGCCAAATACGCTAACAACCCGTATTAAGTACGATGAAAAGAAATGAGTTTCAGATGCCCAGTGCTTAATCCCGCACACCTGGATCCTTGTGGCATCTGATCGAGGTTGGAGGGTCAAGGAAAAAGACTGGAGAGTTAGGCAGGTGTGGGAAAGTGTCTACTTAAAGTGATGAGAGGAAAGAGACGAAAAGCTTAGCATTCTTCCATTGATAACATTGGATGATCTCAGAACTGGTTTGCATTTCCTCCCAGTCATCCATCCCAAATCAACTTGCATTAGCTAAAAGAGTATTGCTATTGTCGATTCGGCTTTCTATCCCTTACCCCTTCAAACTGAAAAGTCGACTGGATTTTAACCGATTCGCTCTGATCCGCCAGCCATATGGCACACTGTTAAATTATGCATTAAGTTTGGTGCACAACTCTTGACAATTTATAGTTTACATCATTACATTCCTGTTTTCGAATGGTGGTAGGAAAAGGAGATTTGATTCGTAGCCTAAGGATGGGAGCTATTGAAGTGAAATTGTTATTGACAGTAATGGCTCTAAAGAGATAATTATTACTAGTGTCCACTCCTCTTTTCCGAAAACTCGATTGTCAGATTAGTTGTGCCTGAAACAAAACAAAAAACATTACTTTAGCATAATGCAACTATTTTTTATACAAAAATTATGTTTTGGCTATTTGCTTAAAGAATAGAACATCTCCATGATAACTGTTCAAATATTAAAAAACGAGCTTCCAAAATGTGCCATACAAAGGGTAGATTACTTCCATTAGTTTTTTTTATATTATAGAAATATATTTCCATTTGTGGATAGAAATTAGTTTTGTTCTTGAATAGAAATGATTGTTTAAATTACCTCGATGTAAAATCATTATCGAGTTAGAGTTCCCTTAGGTTACATTTTAATCAATATGCAATATGAATACCTAAGTTGGAAAGGCAGCTATAAGAATACAATTATATGTATGGAGATTTTACTTTTAAAAGATAGATATATCTTTACATGTCTAGATATCTACATTTATATATGTGTTACACAAATAAATTTCTGAAAAAAACAACAATGGAACATTGAAATAGATTATGCCGTCACAATAGCGTTTTGGTAGGTTAAAGCCTTGTCAAGGTGTAAATTTATTGATAACAGATTTAGTAATTAAACGCCCTGGCGAAGATTTTAAGTAATTGAAACGCAATGGCATCGGCAAAATCTGTAACTTTGTTTTTTCACAAATTTACTTTTGTTATACATGGACGGAAATTATTATCCATGTTTCTAATATGTATATATCTGTATATGTGTATGCATGTGTCAAGTGTAGATATATATAAAATACATGATATGAACAAATTTTGATAGTAAAATACAGACAGATAAATATAGATTAATACATTCATACACAAACTTTGAAAAATATTTCACTAGAAATATAATCTATTTATCTAGAAAAATGTATGAAGAATGTAAAAATGTATTAAATATGTTTTGAATCTATGTTTGAGATAAGTTTATGATTAAAGGCAACAATAATAATGATAATACTTATAATAGTAGTAAAATTATGAAAATAAAATAATAGTAATAAAAGTTACCCTTGTTGATTTAGATTGAAAAAGAAGACACCAAAAGAGAAATAAAAATTACATATATGACAGTCTAACCCTGAAAATTTATTTTAAGGTGAAAAATCTTTAAAACTCAATAAAAAGCCAAGTGGGTGGAGCAATGCCTTTCAAAAAGAATATAAAAACAGATATAAGTGGATTTTAAATATCCTCTGAGAGCACAGAATGCCCAAACTTGAACACGCTAAAAACTGGTTCAGACTGTGCAAGCAAATGAGGCACAAAATCCCATGGGAGTTTAATCACAGACAAAACCAACCAAGTAAGAAAATCATCAAAATAAAAAAAGTTAGCTAAAAAGCAGACTCCACTGTCCCGTCTAATTACATAAAAAAGGAAAACCCAACGAAGTGATGAGGTAGCTATGCAAAATAGGGAACACGAGACTAAAGATAATATTAACTGTATTTAGAACCAAAAATCACAGCAGAAGAAGCCATGAGAAATCGGAATTAGGGGAAAAATACATACCAGAAGGAAAAGGGGGATGGAAAGTGAGAAAGAAAGAGGGAAAAGAGTGTATAAAACTTTAGTAATGATAATGACATTAATTGGAGTAGTAAAGATTTTGAAAAGACTTTAAAAATGTTATTTAAAAATGTTATTTAAAATGTTATTTAAATGTAGAGTACAATGTTAATAAAGATAAAGAATCCTAAGAGAATAGAAAACGATATAGTAATGTCTGTTCACACTAAAGTTAAAAGTGGTAAGTTAT
This sequence comes from Xipholeptos notoides, assembly GCA_036873565.1. Lineage (NCBI taxonomy): Eukaryota > Metazoa > Mollusca > Cephalopoda > Idiosepiidae > Xipholeptos > Xipholeptos notoides. The sequence goes on along the minus strand of JAYKTE010310675.1, from coordinate 6,626 downwards.
TTAGTGAAAGAAATTGGAGTTAAGAAAACAGCGGGTTGTTTTTGGATTTAACAGATGGCGATCAGAATTTTAAATGCTTTAGTTATTTTCTGACCCTTTTCCTTTGCTGTTTATCTGATTTAGGTAGAACCTAAATAATGATATACGAGGTCGTACTGAAAGTAATGTCACCTAATTTTTAAAGATTGTTTACTAGTCAAAGAGCCACAAAGAAGTGACTGGTACAATTAATCCGAGCAACTATTTTTCGATATAGTCACCACCATTCCCAATGCCATTTTGCCAATGATGAATAAGGTGGTCAATTTTCGCGCCCAAAGCGTGCTTTTTTAATTACATCTCTGCTGCCACTTTAAAATTCTAACAGTGCTAACATCATTTGCATCGGATTCATAAACGTTCAACAGATACTCGTGTATGTTGATCATTTTATTTTTCGGCATGGAGGATATATTTAATTGTTAGAGCACAAACCAAAGTAAGGCACAAGGTCAGTTTTTCGTGCTCATTATATTCCCAGGCTTTTGTAATCAGTGGTTCCCTTCACCTAGATGAGTTACTCTCGTGCAGTTGAGGGGTCTCATCCACCCGGAATTTTGGAATCAGTGTTATTCTTACACCTAGATAAGTTACTATCCCGAATTAACGAGCCTCATCTGCTCGAGACAGGGGGAAGTTAATGTAATGGTTATGAGTGGGATTTGGACTAGTGTAATACGATTCCAGAGTCCAAGCTTTTACCACTGCCCCCCTTTACTGCCCTTGGCATGGAAGAGTTCAATGACACATCCCTGTTTTCTTGAAAAAACTTTCAGGTCATGAATGCATCAGTTCATTCATCATAACAATGCAATTTGCAATACATTCTTATTCAATCAGGTGGAATAAAAATAAGGGACAATACTTTTTTCATTTTATTATATTTACTTGGTTGAGCACCAACCCAAATAAAGCACAAGGCTATTTGTATGTGCTTATTATGACCCTGAGCTTTTGTAATCAGTGTTGGCTTTAACCTAGATAAATTACTCTCCCGATTTAACGAGACTCATCTACTCGAGACAGATGAAAGTGAATGAAATGGTTTCTGACTGGGATTTGAACTCGTGTAATACGATTCCAGAGACCGAGTTTTTACCACTGCTCCAACCTCGCTGCCCAGTAACACTTGTATGTATGTATGTATGTATGTATGTATTTTATTTATATATTTTGCTGACATTATGAATAATTTTAAGATGCATGATCTAGCACTGATGAAATAACCGTAATTAATGAATACAAATGTGGTTTCTCATTAATATCAAATTTATCAAATTAATCAAACTTTACCAAATATTTATAATTAATATCTTACGACTTCTTATTAGTTATTTCTAAATAAATTTATAATATTAAATAGATGTTAGAATAATCAATGATATAGATATTTGTAATAAATGCCTGGCAAGTTTTATACTCGTGACAGTCAAAATTTTAAATTGTAATACCTAATACTTCATACTTTTTCAAATCAATCTGAACAATCAGATGAATGCCGCAGTTCATTTTAGTTTATGAGAAAAATACTATATTAATAAGAGAAAATTGCACTAAACAAAAAGGTGGTAATACAAATAGGTGGTGGTAAGGATGATGATGAGGATGATGATGACGAGGAGGATGTATGGGTGGTGGTGTTGATGATTAGGTCAGTGGTAATGATTATAATTATGATGATGATGATGATTATGATGATGATGATGATGATGATGATGATGGGTGGGTGTTGGTGTTGATGATGGGGACAGTGATAATGATTATGATGATAATGATGATGGTGATAGCGGAGATGGGGATAGTGATTATGATGGTAATGGTGTTGGTGATGTCGATGGACACTTGTTTAAATTATTTTTTTAAACTCACAAATGAAGACTTCAAACCGAAAGATGAGCTTTGCATTGGGAAATATATAATAATAATAATGTTAAAATCCTTATAAATAAATACGAATTATCATAATGGTTAAACTTGCAGTGGATCAAGATGTACCAAAGAGTGAAGTTCAAGAAATCCTATATTCGCTAGAATAAATATTTCTCTATGATATTTGTGTCCCCCTCTTTAAATAAAAAAAAATACTCAAAGCTTAACAGAGAACACAAAAGATACTCAGAACCTTACGGACAGCACAATAATTCATTCGCTGAAGTTTACTGGAGCTCAGACGTAAATCAAAGGGTTCAGAGAATACATAAACTTGCAGTGTCTTCTAATTGGTGTTTTTATTTTACTGTCTGTTATTGCGTATTTGTCACTATTTTTACGGCAGTCACATTATCCAAGAAAAACCTAATAAACATTGATTATCAATAATTGATAAAACAATCATTTATAGCACCCATGTCAAGTTTCCTTTGAACTCTTTAGCAATAAAAACGTAATTAGCTCGACATACAGCGGAGGTCATAGATCTAAGTTAATCTTTTAGGGCAAAAATATGGTTTTAATCTTCATGACAACAATAGAGAAATGACTGATTCATTGAGTAATGCGTTGACAGCGGAAAATATGAAATATGAATAGATGATTTTTACATAATAACATCTAATGCATTCAAATGATTTATTGTTTGGTTGGTTAGTCGTATATCAAAATTAATAGCTTGTTAATATCAATAATAGTTATCTTCGACAATGTATTTCTTTTGTACTACTCTTTAATGAGTGAAGCATTTGATTAAAATGATAGCCATTGTACAGTGGTATAATTTGGAAGGCAAAAAACGTTTATGATCGTTGGATCCATTCTTCACATCTCTTTCAGATTAAATCATAATACACTATATGAAACAATTGTTATACCTTCGACCTCATGATTGCTTCTCGTTGGAAGAGAAATAGTTAATATTTTAACGAATATGTCTGCTATGATTTTCTGCAAGGATAGATAATAGATAAACTCTTCTAGCTATTCATTTACATTGAAATCAAAGTATATTTATAAATGAACAAGTGGCTAAACGTTTAAAGATGTTGGTTCACAATCACCTTTAGATAATAACTACTTAGCTAGTGACGTTTCTGTTCTTACTACAAGAGATAATGTCTAAAATTAATATCAATTACTTAAGTGTTAATATATAAATGATGTAACTTCAAAGGTCTACCCATTTGAGAATGAGAAGTTTCGTTGATAATGTCTAAAATTAATATCAATGACTTAAGTGTTAATATATAAATTATGTAACTTCAAAGGTCTACCCATTTGAGAATGAGAAGTTTCGTTGATAATTTCGTACAAGTTCCCAAATTCAACAAATAGATTCCCATATTCAATCGGAAGACTAATTATGGAAAAATCTACATGGCTTCAGTAATATGCATAGTTAAAAAACACGACGATGTCTTATTCATAATTCATAATTCGTCAACGTGGTTAAAAATTATCATGTGAATGCTGAAAACATTGGAGTCTTTTGTTCCCTTTTCTTAGATTTTGCTTGATAAACCAACAGAAAACTAATCTTGATGTGAACCCCAAAAATGCAACTGACAACAAAAGTAATGTTAGTGCAGAAAAAAAGCCCATATTTTCTATTGATGATACCACAAACGAGAGAAATGTTTGCAGTTTTTTATTCAAAAAAATAGTTAATTTCCTAATCAATTTGATTTTGAGATCAATAGACTCTAAGAATGAGGCAACATTGTTGGTTTCTAAGCAAAATAGATAAAAATAGAAATTATTGACCAAAATATCCTTACTTTTGTCATATTTAATATCAATCGTGCATTGAATTCAACAGAAATTTGAAATGCCAAGATATATTCCATAGTATGTTTCGAATATTTATTTTTAAAAAAAGGATTGACAATTTGTGTTAGATTATTTTGGTGATACTCTCATCTATGTTGTTATGTTCACAATACTTCGGTCGAACTAAGTAATACTAATAATCTCTTGAGCCAGCAATGCCTGACAAAATGAGATTAACCACGAGAATTTAATAAAATTTTCTCGATATTTTTCCATGTTATCTAGGTTAATATCTGGTTGCCTAATTTCTAGGTATATGTTCCCATAATCGACAAGTAATAACCCGAAGGTTAGATTTTATATTCACCAAAGAGACGTGAAAATCACAATAAATGTGATAGAAATTATATAAATGGTTGAAATAACATAAATGCATCAATCTACTAATCTACAGATAGATAAAATGGAGTAGGTATATTTTGTCGTCGTGTTGGTCTCTCTATGTCCTTCTGCCTTTCGTAGAATTCCATGAAAGTTCATGCGTGATATCTCCAATCCATTTAGTGTATTAGACTGGTGAAAATTGAGTTTGGCGTTTTATCTGACGTTTTTCATTGTTTGCACATTAGCTTTGCTTTCAGCGTCTCTTTTCCTCGAATTTCAATAACATTTCAGATGTAGGTAATTGGCGCTACGTATTTCGATGGACGTAAACAATTTTTAAAACATCTATGTTTTGATCCGTTCCATTTAAGCTTTTGACCCAATTATAGCAATTTGCAGTTGTTTTCAATTATTACTTTTTTTTAACGAAAATGTCTGTTTTCTGATTGAGCATTAAAACCGATCGACAATAACCTTTCCTTGTAAACAAAGTGTTATACGTTGTATCAAAGGCTTAATTACAATCATCATTTGAGATTTTGGTTAAGTGGCTAAATAGAAAAACGCTTTCAAAATTTAGCATATAATTGGGTGTTATTTTTTTAAAACTCTATTTAGTCTTTAATGATATATATCCCACCTCCCGTTAAAGGTCTTAATTTCAGTGATCAATAAGTAATATGTAGATTTTTTTCTTATATTTCTATAGAACACTTTTCTTCATTATCCGAAACGCTTTAGACGGAGGATAATGTTTTGTTTTATTTTGATTATTCAAAAAATTGTTTTCGTCTTTGTTTATACACAAGGTTTCTTTAACATTCTGGATTTTTTTAATGGAGATATATATTTAAGTCACTGTGAGAAAAGGAAATTATATGACAGCCAAAATATTAGCGGGATATATTTTTAAATTAAATTTTGACCTTTAGTAATAATATCTTCAAATTAATATGCCTAAATTTTCTGTTGAATTGAATAGCTTATGAATGAGCGTGACCGAGAAGAAAATAGGTTAACAAAAAGAGAAAGTATTCCTTTTAACATAGGAAATACATACATATATTTATCTGTTCGTGCATTTATACAATCATTTATGTTTATGTTTATATCTTTTTTTATCTGCATGTAAAATACATAATTTCTATCGAAGGCTACTTAGATATTATGATCCATTCATGGAAACACAATTAAAACTATTGGATGCACTTTTTTTACAAATTAAAGGAACTTTTTTCTCCATCATAGAATAATTTGCCATTTATTTTTCTATTGTATAAACTGTTTCAACCTCATACATTGAATAATTAATGTTTCAGCCTCAAAATTTGAATAATTAACGAAACAATTCACCATAGTATTCTGTTTGCTAAGAAAGTACCAGGAACTTCAAACATCAAAACATATAACGTCAAATAAATAACGTTTTAATTTGTTTGCGTTTTACGGTATATCAACCATTTTTGGTCATTTAATGCCTAGAACAATCATTTTTGATATTTTTTTATTTTTTGTCCATACTTAGTTTTTTTAATAACAGTGTATTCACTATTTAATCCATAGCTGGAGGGAAAGTGGTGATTCATACCTTTCCCAAGGTCTGAATATGGGCGCAAACGGAAGGACAGGAATTCGAACTCGCGTACTACGATTCCCAAGTCGGACTGCCTAACCATTGTTCCAAATCGACTTCTCCAATAAATAACGTAGCTATTCTTTCCAAATCAAAATATTTTATATAAACATTGCATTGAATTATATTGAGGATAATCAATACAGAGGGTATATAAAATGGATAATCTAGTTTTGAGGAAGTATAAGAATATATAATTGCGTAAAGACAGAAGAAAGGAAAAATGATGCACATTGAAAATGTTCATAACAACTTTTTTATTTTTCATTTGATATTTTCTTTGTTGTTATAGAGTGATCTCTATAGATCCAACAAAAACATGCGTCTTGTATATGTACCTCTATCTTGGTTGCATTTTATGTTGAGAACAATCATTTTCGATGAATATATTTGATATATATATATCATCGTTTGAATAAGCATAGCTATAGTAAATGGAATAGATTATCATAGACCATTAGTTTGAAATGTAAACGTACCGATTCAACTAAGATTTGAACTTACGTGTTAGGATTTTAAATTCCAGACAGTTTCTCATGCTCGACGGCCTTTTCCATGTGTTTACATGTGGCATGTTAGTTTCCCATTTATTGGGATAGTTTTACACTTACACTATTTTCATAGCTGTTATTAGCTTTTCTATTGAGGAGACCTTTCTCGGTCAATTTTAGCATTGATACATTCAGAAATTGGAAGTGAATGATAAAAAAAAAACAACCGACAAAAATGTTATGCAGTTTTAACAAAAAAATAAAACGAAACTCAAGCGAAAAACACAAAACAGATAACTGAATATATATATATATATATATATATATATATATATATATATATAGAGAGAGAGAGAGAGAGAGAGAGAGAGAGAGAG
>JAYKTE010310674.1:0-20547 GCA_036873565.1 Xipholeptos notoides | reverse complement strand
CGGGTAAAATAAACGACAACAACATCCTGTTGGTATGTGGGAAACAAGAAACATATATTATACAAGTTGATAAGAAAAGTTTACATTACGTAACAGTCCAAACAATAATACAGTTCACGGTTGACTTTTTTCACCACATAGTTCAATGAGCACCCAGCTCAAGTACACTGAACGAACGACTCAGTTACATATAACACCACAAGGAATAATATATTTTTTCTTAAAATAAATTACATTTTATGTTGTAGAAATTCTTATTCATTTCTGGTTGACTGAGTAGGAAAAGTTATAATTATAAGCTTCAGTGAAAGAATACCAACAATGAATCGGTTCACTGGGAAAAGTCAGCTAATCAAGTACAATATTGGAGATTAACTTTTTGTACTCACTTATATCTAATTCTTACATTTCTCTATTACTCCTATAATTTAACAACTTTATATTTAGGTTCTGGTTTTTAATTATGAGTACCATTTTTATGTCATGCAAAAATATAATGAGATGACAAGCAAAAACTAAGGCCAGATTTGAATTCAGAATCCACCAATTAAAGTAAAATACACAGGAATACCATGTACCAGAAAAAACGTGCTAGCCATTGTAATTAATATTGAAACACATTGTACAGTTTTTGTTGTAATACAAGATAAATGAAAAAATTGATAATTTTTAGCCATTTTAAACTTTTTGTTGAAATTATTTGATTTAGTGGAAAGTATTCTATCAGTCAAATAAAATAATGCAACAGATCAAAAAAATTCAATCTAATGAGATATTTATTTATTAGCTTTTTAAAAACCTGTATGTAATTAGATATCCAATATACTGAATATTTTATTTTACAAGATTTTCTCAATATTACAGTGAATATTTTTTCTTAGATAAAAATATTATATCAGAATGAAAATCTGAAAGACAAGTACATCTTTTTACAATTTACAATAGTTCAACTACAAAAGCAGAACACATGAAATATACCTGATGAAAATGAAGAGCAAATTTGTTATGAAATTGTACCAAGCCTATACAAAAAATATTTTCTTTTTAATACAAGTGATTACTTTTGAAAATTTCACTTCAATAAAATAAATGTTGTTTTTATCATAGTCCTTTATATACATTCATTAAAGACAACATCATTTAAATCTTTTAAACAAAAGTGAAAAAAAGATGAGTAAGGCATTTTATTGCATGATTGTCCATTGAATGACTGCCAATCTTAAAAATTGTACAAAAGACATGGAACCACCTTTAAAGATACAATGGATCAATGATTGAAAAATGGAGATTCAAAAACACGAGTGATAAAGACATTTCTTTGGCAACTCTTAAAATTTCATTGGTGAAAAAAAAATCATATTTAGCTGATTACGAACACCTATACAAAGTATCCAAAAGTTCCTAATAATTGATATTATAATCATAATATATAACATGCCACTAATGGTTATCTGTTTAAAAGTGAATGAAATGAAACAAAAAGTAGTTAATGAATTGAATTATATTTAACTGGTTAATAACACTTAGACAAAATGTCTATAAAGTTCCTAATAATTAATATCATAATCATAACACAATATGACACTAATGGTTATGTGTGTAAAGCTGAATAAAACTGAGACAAAAAGTATGAAACATCTACTTCATATTTTGTAATAGTCTCAGCATATTTGTACCTTTAATAATGTAATGAATATTTTAAAAAGTAAAAAGACTTAATGAATATCCTGTATGAATGTATAAATATTCAATATTTTCAAGCATAAAGGGGTTTCATGGATATTATGTATGTGTATAGATATATGTATATGACATGCCTTTTCAAAATGTTAAGAGTAGACACTCTGCATATCAATTTAAACAAGAGAGTGTAATGGCTGAAATGTGAATAGGTCATTGTGAGTTATTAGTAAAAAAAATAATTATAATTTGTTTTAGGAATATACATAATGAATACAATGATGAAGATAATTTGACATCTACAGTGAAAATAAAATTATATATAATCTTAAAAAGATCAACAGAAAGAATATAATAACTTTTACAATAATTAAATTAATTGAAACCAGAAAATAGCAAAAATTAAATTTCAAATATACAGAATGAATGAATAAGCCGATAAGAAATTAGGATAATAATCTGGGATATGCAAATTATACGTCAGCTTAGAAAAACACAAAAATAGAAATGAAAGTGAAGATGAGAATAATATTTCAAAATCTCTAAAATAGGTACAAGTTACAATACCCAATCTTATAAATATGGATATCTCAAAGATAGAATCTGCATCATTGGAATTACCAAAAGCTTGGTGCAGAAAAATCAGGTCCCCTATTAATCAAGTCCTTGATCTTTAAAACTATTCTTTATATCTTTGTTATTAATTCCTGAGTTCATTCATTTAGTTGCTACAACTGCTGGAAGTTCTCCCAGTTGAATATAAAAAGGATATCATGTACCCCTAAATGTTTTGGTATCATCTGATATTTTATCAAATATTTGAAATTAATAGGAGGACAAACTTAGAGAGGATGTATTGACAAAAGGGAAGAGAAAAAGCGGATAAGGAAAAGAGAGAGGGAAAAAACAAATTGCTTAGTAAAACAGAAAAGCCGTGTTTGGGAGTTGCAACATTATTTTTGCTTAAGTGTCTTGACATATATCCAAATTTTCATTTGGGAGGCTTTAAACAATCACAATAAATTTGCAATACTTGAATTTTTTTTTCAAGCAAAAGCCAAATTATTATTTTTTTCTGAAGCCTAAAAAGTTCTGTGTAAGAAAAAAAAACTTAGATTAATTTTTAGGGTTTGGTTTTTCAAAAGAATATCAACCTTTTCAGTTGTCTAATGCTGAGAATAATCATTTTCAACAGTCTTTCTTTTGTCAATGCATACATAGAATACTACCAGTTGCACCATTTAACCCATGAAATGCAAGAAAATATAAGCAAGGATATTAACTTGAACTGAATGACTAGTATTTGAAATCATAATCTATGACATGGGCCAATTGCTTCTCATGTTTCCTAAGTAGAAATAATATTACGAGGAAAAGGATTCTTAAAGAACTCTGATTTTTAAAAATAAATTTTCTATTTGAACTGGATTGAAACTATAATTCTTTTAATTTTCAACATGGAAGTTTAAACAACTTAACTACTAAAAACAACTTTTATGGTTATTTAATGGAGTCATCATTTTTTTTCTAAAACAAATATTTTTTCACAATTAAAGTTAGACAGACAGTAATAGAACAATTTGGATATTAGCTTAAGAGAAAAAAGAGCATTTATATATTTCCTCAAGAGCCTGTAAGTGAATGTAATGAATTGGGTGGAAATTGAACTTGTGGATGAAGATTCTATGTTACAGACATCTACAAGAGATAAGAGTAGACTAATGTACTCATAGAAAAAATTGTTTATAGATAGATATTCTCTCCCTTAGATTCTTTTTCAGTATAAAAGCTAAAAACCAACACCGGAATTTATCTTGTCTCTGTGGTAAATCTTCTCAGGATCATTGGAATAATGATAATGAAAACATATTATAGTTCAGGTTTAAAAGAGGTGATCTTTGAAAATTTGATCAAAGGTTCCAAAAACTTAAAATAAAAATAAGATTAGAAATAATAAGAAAAATAGTACAGTGCTCCCTCGTTATAATTGCAGTCTCTCATATAATGCAATTGTGGTATTGACCCTTAATGCCAAATATCACTTGCAATTTGATATAGTGAAAATGAGAAAGTAGTCACATATATTGATGATTCATAACCTTAGATAAACTAGTAAATTGCACTACTCATATAAAATTATATAAAAGATGAAAAATTTAACTTGGTATCGGATTCATTTAGCAAAATTAAAATTCTGCAGTAACTCTGAAGTACTTATCCACAAATAAAAGAAGTTTAATGTCAAGGAGTCAACATGATTTCTTGTCTGTGAGAAACTATACATCACCATTAGCTGTCTACTACAACATATAAGTGGTAAGCACTTATATGGAACTACTGGGTCCAAACACAAATCTTAAAAATTCTGTGTAATTTGTGGCCCAGATATAATGAGGGAACACTAGAATAATAATAAAACAATTGTAATGTCTTTTGAATCAGTAGTATATTTTTCCTTGATCTTTTTTTGAGTTGAGAGATGGCCACCCAGAGTTTCTCTTGATATTTATCGGAATGCGAGCATTTTCACTGAAAAATAAAAACAGAAAAAAAAAAAAAAGAATTTTAGAATATAATTAGATTCATTTAGTTTACTTTATTTAATGGACACATATTTCATAAACTTCCTTTTGTTAAATTAGGTTGTTCATACTTAACAGCATATCAACTTTTATTATCATTCAATGCAGCAATCAATTTTTCTATAACAATGCCATTATTTTGTTAGATTATTTTTGTTTAGTGGCATAACATTATCATTTAATGCTGGGAACAAATTTTATACACAAATGTCTTTTTTTGTTAGGTTACTTTTGTTTAATGATTTATCTAACGTTTACAGTCATTTAATCATGGGAATAAATTTGGTCATCTTTTGTTGAAGGTTAGTAGTTTGATAACAGTTGCACTATTTAAATCGATGAACCCATCTCCTAACTGTGCTGACATCAACTGTATTGACTTCATAAATGTTCAACAGGCCCTGGTGAATGCAGATCAGTTCAATTTTTTCAGCATGGAGGAATTCAATGGTGCATCTCTGCTTCTGAGGCACATTCATGACAGGGGTTGCTTTCTAAGAGTCTCACACCTTCAATATCTGAAACAGAAAGATGAAACTTGGCTCATGAATGCAAAAGTTTAGTCATCATAATGTAATTTTCAATCTCCTCTGATCCATTTGGGTGAAATTAAAACTTAGGAATGATCTTTGAATATACATAATACTAGAAATATTACCTGGCCTTGATTAGGGGTTGCTCTGGTGCTCCTTTTGTGCTATTTTGATCTGGTTTTTTTTGTAATTCCGAGATTTTTCTTTCGAAGAAAACTACTGTAATGTTTTGGAAGCCAAAAGTTATTTTAGTAAACTGCAGTTATATTGAGACCCCAATGACTAACATAGCTCCTACACAGCAAATGCTATGGGCCTGTAAGAAGCCAATTTTTCAAGTTTGAATCTTTAGTAGCTATTTTTTTGGCTCAAAACCAAATTAAATTGGTTTCACAGGTCCAGATACCCCATATATCATGGTAGACTGTAAGAATGTGTAAAATTTCATTTAAATGGGATTATTCCTACTTGAAGACGAGGTTTTGATTTTTAATACTTATCAGAGGTATTCTGAAACATCTAAGAGTACTCCCAGACATATAAAGTACAACTTTATAAATTTTCAAGAAAATCAGGCCAGCTGTTTCAGAATCTATGAGGAATGAACTCACACAGACACAGAGACAAAGTTCCATTTATATATAAATTTAGACTGGGCTCTACATTGCGAGTAAATCACTCGCATTTGTGAGTTATTTTTCCAAGTGGCAACTAGAAATAATAAAATATTTATCCTTTGGAGACTTTTTTTTTTCACTGAGAATCTTTCAAATACTGAGTGAAAAAAATGTCTTTTCAACCTTTTTTGATATAAAACAAACAAGGTGAAATTATTTAAACAATGAAAGGTTTAGGAAAGAAAATAGAAAAATGTACTCTATACCAATAATATTGGTTTATTCATAAGATTAGAGTGAAATAATATTTGATGGGGTTTCTATTTGGCTAGTAAATGAAAATATTTAGTTGTCAAAAGTCAACTAAAATTAAATTTGTCTGTAGAGCCCGGTTAGATAAATATCTGAATTTCTGAGATGAGGTTTGAGAATAAGCATTATTTTGATTTTTGTCATCATCTTTGTTTTATACATTAACCAGACAAGTATTCCTATTTTGATTATATTCAGGTTTCCATGTTGAACTTAGGAACCAACCATCTTCAAATTGAACTTGGAATTTTAGGGACACTTGAACTAAATGTTTTATTTTTGTTCAGTTAATTTGGAAGAAATCTATATATTGTTGATAGTTATTATTGACTGTAGTAAGGATTGAACCTTCAACCTCAGAAGACTGTCACTTAGAAGTTATGTAAACCAATGTTTTAGCCATGAGTCTATTTGGATAATATTGTATTAATTTGAGCTATTAACTAACAATCATCAAGATAAAAATAATAATCTGAATGATCTTAAACACAACAATAGATCCTCATCTAAAATATTTTTTAAAAGATAATACAGAGCATTCAAAAAGTTACTATGGACCAATAATTTTGAAACAAGAATAATACATTGTATTCTAAAATTTCCATTTCTTTTAGAGATGGTTCTGTTAGGGAAACTTAAAAAAAATGGATGTGTTTCATCATAACTAGTCAACACCAATCCCCACTGTTAACACACCTAGAAGAATTTAATAATTGACCTCTATTTATAGCATAGGCTTCTTTTTTCTTCCACCATGTCTTGTTATATGCCATTATCATTGTTATTACAAGTTATTTTACTTATTGGAATATTTTCATACACTAATTGTTATTAATTAGACATCGACATACAATACAAACCCAATGAATGTTTTTAAACAATCAGGTGTCACATTTGTTAAATATTATCAACTTTTTAAGATTTTTCTGCAATGGGGTTAACACTTTCACTATTCATGAGTCATTGAATAGACATGAGTAACAAAAAAAAAAAACAACAAATCACTGATCTCTTAACTCTAAGTCAAATTATAAAACAATGATTTTAATTTTTTAAATTTCATGAGATGTAACTTCTGATTTTTGTTCTAATACCATATAAACAATTTAAAATGCTCAGCTAGTGAAAGTCTGATGCTCTACTGACTAAGCTATCAGGGTTATAGTTATAAAAGAGAAATTTGTCATGATTATAATTCCCTCAAATACACATTTTTAAATGCTATTTATTTTAGACTAGTTTATCAACTTTTGTGACATTAAAACATTTTTTAAAAAGGTGCACACACCAGTCATTAAATAAAAAGTGCATGTGATTAGCTCTGATTAGTTTGTTTGTTTAATGTTTAAAGACTTTTCAATCATTATGAAATCCATTTTTTGTGGATAATTTTTCTTGCTTTCACATTTTTTCATTGCTTTCAAGGTTGTCCAGCTTTATTCAACTTTCTATTGTGTTCAAAGTTGTGTTGCTTTCAAATTTGTTATATGTTAAGGGTCAAACGCCACTTTTTGGTTGTTAGATATTTAATTGGGAGCTATATATCTTTGTGTAGCTTACCTTTTTTAGGAAGGTAAAAAAATTTTTTTTTTTTTTAAAGTTCTTTAAGAGTTATTAACATTGTAAATAAATTGCCGAATAGGATAGATCTGACTTATTGAGAGAGATAGAGATAGAGAGCTTGAGATCATGCAAGATTATCTCAGGAAAATGAAAGAATTCAAAAGATGCATTATGATCAGTTGAATTCGTTCCACAGATTTTATAAATGAAGAAAAAGAAAAGATTTTTAAAAAATCCATCATGAAACACTAATTTATTTCAACTGATGCAAATAGTTTTGATTTTGAAAAAGTAGGGACAAATCCAAGTACAACTTCATTAGTTTTGATGAATTTGTTTGGGTATACTGATAAATCTATATACTGGTTGAAATAAATATGTTGCAATTTTGATGATGCATTTTAAGTTTTTTCAATTTCATACACACACAAAGATTATATATAACTATCAAATTCACAATTAGCAAACCAAACATCATTTAAAAATCACAAAAATTATTTAAAAGCATTGATATATATACACACAAGTGATATTCAGATAAATACAAATTTTATTGAGAAAAAAAAAAAAAAAAGCTTTAAAATTAATTTTGGAATAATTTTTTTTTCAATAAATACATACAAAAAAGTTTATTTGTCTAAAAAACATTTTTGGTCAAAAAAGATTTTTTTTTTTTTTTTTAAATTTATTCTTCCTTCCTTTCATTGAATTTCTTCCAAATCATAGGAATTAGGAGTGTACATTATACAATTAAGAAGTCAGTTGTCTACAAACTGTAAATAGTAGAAGTTACAGTGTTAGGTCATAATTTTAATTTTTGGGGATTAACAATTGTACAACTGTTCACACGAGCCCATAGAATGCCATGGACAGTTTTGGAGATTCGGTCAGGGGTTTTGAAAGAGGATGGACGGAAAGATCAAGTTTGGGTAATAAAAGCAAATGGGTCATTAGCCTTTGGAAGTAAGTGGTGTCTCTAATCAAAATATGGGATGAAATGCAACATAAAAAAAAAGCTTCCTTTTCATATTTTCTTTGATAGACAGCTGAAGATGCTGGTCAATGAAAAATACTTAATAACCTAGTGAACAGCAAAAAGTCCAACTAGTGCAGTGGTTAAGAGCTTAGACCTTTGAATAAAAGTACCATTAAGAAAATTATGAATCCTTTTACACCCTTCAGTTATGTTTGTCAAAAACTGAAGTAAACCACAGTAACAAACAATCATCCAGAGGAGGATGTAGTTGTAGAAATGGCTCAAAGCAAACAATACAATTCTTAGCTGCCTACCCCCAGACTAAATATTATTCTTCAGTAGTGGCAGGGTTATCTAATTCTGGAACCAGTTTTCTTTTGTAAACAATTGGTTAAAAAAACACTGATAATAATATTCAATGCATAGTAAAATTTATAGAACAAATAGAGCTGAAGTCAACTGTTATAATTTTGAAATCTAAACAGTTACAAACTCCTTCTACAAACAGGAAAACACAGGTTGGCTGGTTGTTTTCTGTTTAATACCATATCAAATTTAATGAATGTATGTAGTTTTGGGAAAAGTTTCTTTTGTTGATTAGTTGTTAGAAGTTGCATTATTCAATCCAAAACTTGGGGAGTAAGCATTGGCTGACAACTGAATCTAACAGGTTTGAAATGGTGTTGTACAAATTCAAAGTTTAAGCATTTACAGTTAACCCTGACCAAAGAGAAGATTGGTGTTTTTATTCTATGAATAAGAAGCCAACATTGAAAGAAACTGTTTTTCTTTTTGTTCTACTTTCATATAGTAAACCTTCCAGCAAAAGACTTGCAAAATTGTGAATGCAGTACTACATCTATTCTGCACAGCTTGTAAAGTTGTATAGGTATGCCAGTTAATAGGATAAGCAGCAAATATTTGAGTTTCCTAATTAGGCACGAGGGAAAATTCAGTATTTTCTAATGGAACTCAGGGAAAGTTTTCTTTTAATTCTTATTTAATGCCTGAAACAATTTTTTTACGGAAAAGGATTGATTTTTTAAATCTAATTTATGACCTATAAGTTTTATGATCAGAGAACTATTTTTCTCTTGCAAAAGAGTTGCTGTAAGAAAGGTAATTTTTTTTTAAAGGAAAGAAGGAAAAAAGGCATGAAATGAAAATTTAAAGCCAAAGATAAGCAAAACGACCAACTGATTTAGTGTTGGGTATCAAGTTTCCAAAGCTCAAAGTTCTTACTATACTCGTCTAACTTTCTAGTATATTATTTAAAGAGAGAAAATAATGCAAGAGAATAAATATATTATAAAGCAAGTTTAGCTGAAAGCCTTGAACAGAAAGGGTAGTGCAACAGAAAACTGGTTACTCTTAGTTAGTTTAGTTGGTAAGAGGAGAACCATGTGGAATAAACTGAAATACCAAACATAAGAGAAAAAATCCACTTAACACTGCTAATATGTGTATTTAAACGTTAAATATTTTTTTTCTATGGAGATATCGGATATTTTAGATGGGGTTTTATTAAGGAGAAACATAAACTCTATATAAGTAGATTTGGTCACCAAAAAATCATACAATCAAAATTTTTAAAACTTTGAAGTATTTCTTTCTTCAATAAATCTTGCACGAAGGTCCAAGTTTTTCATGATTATGACAGAGAATGAGGGCATGCAGGTACTTAAAGGCGAAGTTTTCTACTCTTGGTTTTCCGACTTTGAAGAAAAAGAAAAAGAAAATTCAGGTTGGTAGCAGTAAAGAGAGATGCAAGCAAAAATACAAAAGAAAAAACAGAAAAGAAAAAAAGAAAATAAGTGAAAGCAAAAAAAGAAAAAGAAAAAAGAAAAAGAAAAAAGAACGCAAGAAAAAAAAAAGAGACATTTTTTTTCACACTTCTGTACTTTCTCTAATTTTTTAAAATTGTTGTCTAATTTGTTAATATCATTATTGTAGTTGTGGAAATCTACAAACTATAATTTCCTCTTTTCCAGCTCTAAAGGGCTGGAAAAATTGAAATTATATATGAAGCAAATTTCATTTAACTCCTACTAACTTTAATAGGTTTTTAGATGAAAAAAAGTTTATAAATATTTCGAACAGTTACAAAGTGTGAAAATACATGAAAAACAGAAAAACAAGAACATTTTTTTTTTTTTAATAAATGTAAAACAGCATTGCATTTTTAATTTCAAAGCAGGAATCAAAAAAATAATTAAAAAAAGCTATGAGAGAAAAAAAAAAAATGGTAAAAGCTCTTGAAAAAGTACAGCAGTTGGAAAAGGGAAAAAATAGAGAAAAAGAAAAAAGGAGGAAAAAGAAAAAAGGAGGAAAAAGAAAAAGAACATAGCAAAAAGAGGAAGAAGTTTGCATGCCATGTTAAAATAAGGACTTAAAAAATATATTTTTGTCATACCATCAACCCTGAAGTTTAGTGCAAGCAGTGTGACTGAGTTGCAGAGAAGCAAGTAAAAAAGTACTAAAGTTTTATTCATTGAAAACAGGTTTCAACTCAGCAATCAATTCACATATTACAAAAATGAGTGTTAACAAGATTGAAGAATCGGAGTGCACAAAAGTCCTGTTACATCCAAGATATCGTTTCATCTTGCTTTGGTCTAAAACAATTAGTGCACCACTATAGAATCACTAATTTGTTATTCACTTCAAGAAACCACTTAAGAATATTTTTTTTTTATTCCCAATCAAAGAAATGGTATTTTGAATAAACCCAAACCTTATAAAGGTGGTAGACAAATTATTTTTTTAAAATTTTTTTATGTAATTATTTTAACATCGCAAGCATTTTACTTAACCAAATAACACAAAAATGATTGTTTAAAGAAACAGAAGAAAAGAAACAGAAGAAAAAATAAAAGACAAAGTGCATAAGATGAAATATTTATAATAGAACAAATAAGTAATGCAAAAAGCCACATAAAACATGCAAAAAGTAAAAGAACGGAAAAAAGTTTTAAGCAAGTTTGCAGAAGGTAGGAAACCAATAATTCTTTGCAAAAAAGTGTATAAAATTAAGGAATTACGTAATTCTGATAAAAATTTTCCTAGTTATTCACCAATTATTTGTAAAATGATGGAGCTTAATCTATTCAAAAATATAATTTCAAAAATGTCATAAATCTAAAAACAAATAGTAAAAATTGAAAGTTTCAATTCTTGCAGTATTGCTACCAAGACAACTGTATTGAATGTCAAATGTTACCATTGCTTTTATTTCATACGCCAGGGGAGGGGAATAAAATGGACCACAATTGGAATCTTTAAAATAGTCAGATATTTGATTAGATCAGAGGACTTTCTAAAAACTTCTAACATTGAATTGACAAACAATAGTCATACTCTTAGTCTTTTATAGTAGAGGGTGTTGAGAGATAGAGATCACTGAAAGCTATAATTTAAAATATATAATGTGCCACTAACGCTTGCCTTTGTAAAAGGTGTATAAAATGAGACATCTAATAATAGTATATGTCCACTCCATATATCGAGATGAATATTTTGAAATTCATGCTTTATGTGTATACGTGACTATTATTAATTCAATCATACAGAATTTATATACTTCATATAAAAGATAAAGAATTATTAAAAATAAAAATTATGAAATTGTTATAAATTAATTTCCATTGACAGATCAATAGGATATATTTTCAAGTTTAAAGGGTCTTTATGGGCATAAATGTATAAATCAAAATAAATAATTAAAAGAAGTTTGTTTTAAATCGACAAAAAATGTATCAGCTTTACTATTATTTAACACGAGATTTAGGAATATTTGTGTATTGTAAAAAGATAACTTATTAGAAATTATTTGTGAAAAATACTTAAGTTAAAAAGTTTTTTTTAAGCAGAAAGCAGCAATATACAAATAGTCATTTCTTTCTGCTAAAACAATGTTAGTTGGTTACTTTAACAGGATATCAACCTTTTAAGATCATTTGAGGCTTAAAAAATTATTTTCAATAAATATTTTACTAATTGTCTATTAGAGGAGTCAGTCTTATCCTCATTCAAGTTATTTTTACTTTTATTTTCTTCAGTTTTAATCTTCATTACAGGACATACAAGTTCGTAGTGACATACAAATTCGTAGTGACATTAATTTGAAGCTTATCGGTTCATTCCTAACTGCAGATGAAATTAACCCAAGAATACCTAATATATACTGACATACTACTTGATAATGCTTATGGAATGTGGACTGTCTACCCCAGCAGAGTAAGGGTTTAGTGAGCAAGAAGGCACCTTAGTTCAACATGAAGGTTCCCAAGTAATACCTAAGGAAGGCCAGTGGGTACATCAGACGAAATGTAGTGAAGATAAAACTGAAGATAAGAGTAGAAGTTAGAATAACTTGAATGGAAATATCTTGCTTTTGTTGACAGCTTGTTAGAAGAATGGTTACATTGTTCAACCAATAACTGGGAGAGGGGCAATAAGGAGATTAATACCCTCTTCAAGGGTATTATCCCGAACAAGTGATGGTAATAATTCATGAAAAAAAAGGGAGGGGAGAAGCAAAATCAGTTTAAATTTTTTTTAAATCAGTCTATTTAAAAACAATAAAAAAAAAAAAACAGTCAAGCATGGGTTTAAGTCAGATTATACTAGGTTTTCATTTTTTTTTTTTACACACACAATATATGCCCTTTATATAGATAATATGAAACTTATTTTCAACAGTTTCTCATATTTGATATAGGAAAAATAATTTTGGCTAAACCTTTCTTTCATAATCAAGTTCTATGAATAATACTGGTTATACTATTTAACTCATAACTAGGAGAAATATGAGGATGATTTATACTTTTTTCAAGAGTATCAGTCCAAATGTGAAGGTAAACTAGAATCTGAACTTGCACATAGCACCACGGAGCTCCTCTACTCCAAAACTTTTTTTTTTATTCAAGTTACTGAAGAATATGACCAGAATGCAGGCTTCTAGTTTCATTAATATCAAACACACACACACACACATATATATATATATATCTCAGGGTACTGCATAAATAACATTTTAGATTAAAAATAGATTAAGAAATTTAACAAAGAAAATATATATTATTAAATATAGAAAATTATGCTGCCTATCCTTTTTATATTTTCTGTATATTTCATTAATTTATGAAATCTAATTTAAAAAGATGTTATTTATGCTGCACCCTATAACAAAATTTTTAGAGCGGGACATAGGTGATGGTCTTTTTTTTTTTTCTTATAAAAAAATTTGTTAATCACAATCAAAAACAATGTTCACTAACCACTCAAAAATTAATTTTAAATGGTAGGAGGGAGTAGGTCATAAAAAACAAATAAAAACAGTTTTTCTTGAATAATTTCAAAGTGGAGGGTTATTTATACAATTTTGGATGGAAGATTTTTTTCATAATGATCAACAATTAGGAATTTGTTTAGAAAAACATTAAAAGAAAAGGAAAGAGCAAACCAAGATAAGTACAGCTAGAGTAAAATAAAGTTGTTTTTTTTGGGAAAAAATATATAACCAATGAAATTGTTTGAAAGACTTGGAATTCAGTTAAAAAAGGAGAAATAATTATACAAAAGCAAAATGGGTAGGGTAGGTAATAAAAATCAAATGCAAATAAATTCAAATAAGAAAATCAAAATAAGGAGTTTCTAAAATGTTAAAAACAAATTTCAATAAAACAATTTAGTTCATACTCGTAAAACACCATTAAAATAATTTTAGGAGAGGAAATTGTAGGGGGAAAAAAATACAAAAATTAGCCTCTGATAATCCTCAGTGTAGCTAGAATTTTGATTGAAAATTACTATTTTTCCTTACTTCTATATCCAAAAACCCAACATGTAAAGGTACTTTACTGTTTCAAAGAAAAAAAAAATGGCATTACAGCAAGACATTAAAAGATATTCATAAAGCCTTTCTCCCATTTATTTTTTTTCACAAGATGAAACAGCTTGTAAAATTTCCTTTGTTCTTTAATATATTTAGAAAATTGTGCTTCTTCCAATAGTATATATTTTCATAAGAACCTAGTTGCTATTTCTTTAGCTATATTTTCAAGAATCCCAACTTTTTTTGCACAAAATTCAAGTTAACTTTTATATTTATGTCAATAGAAAAGTTTTGGACTAACAATAATCCAAAAACCAACAGAGCTTTATTCCTCCATTAATTCCAGAGATAATTATTTCTATTTGGACTTATTTCTTTCTCATATATCTATGCTAATACTCTTTCTTTTTCAATTCATTAGCAACTAAACTTTAAAATAATGGTTATAACAGTTCTAAAATAGAATAATGAACTGGGGTTGGTTTGCTACAAACTATTAAGGACAGTGTTTTAAGTATTGAGGTTTTAGAGTTTTATTATACATCTTCATTTATCAATTCTACATTTCATCTGCATATTATTCAATAATTCTGTCCAATTAATAACTTCAGTATTTGTAATAATTAATATCCAGCAGTATTATTAATAATCTTACATAATTCTTAGATTTCCTTTAGATGGTTGCATCATAATTGCCTTTTTACAAAAATAATCATCACAAAAACAAAAAAACACAGAACTAGAAAAATAAATCAATATTAATCAATCAAAAACTTTGGTCAATTGGGATGAGGTAGGTCAAATGGTTTGATATTTTAGTTTTTAAAATTATAATTATTTTTATAAAAAAAAAAATTCCCTTCAACACATTTGTTTTTTTAATCTGAACATAAGTATTATTGATAGTATTCATTCTCTTTTTTTTTTTTTTACTATTATCCTTATCTTTAGGCTCTATAACTTCTACAATGTTTCAGCTGTTTGATCTATCTTACAATTTTTTGTAGGTCACCCTCTTAGTTTTTACTAGTTTATTTTTGCCTTCATTAGCCTTTAGAAATAGAAAACATTTTTATTTTAACCCAAAAATTGAAAAAGATTTCTGGACCCAAATTATTTTTAAATTTTCATCAAAATCAAGTTTCATTTTATGATTATGCATAAAATAGAAAATGGATATTGAATTTATAGCCAGTATAATAATCATTAAACCTTTTATGAATATAAGATTTTACAAAGAGACTAAGTGTACTTTTTGAATCAGTTTCTATTTTATGGCATATCAAGATTTATAGTAATTTGGTTTAGTGAGGTAAAAAAAAATATATTTGTCAAAATTTTTAGGCGAGGCTTGACAATTATTATTGGATTATTCAGTCTTTTATTTTCATTATATTCCATTATCATTAGAAACACCCAAAAAGGCCAAAGGACACAAACTGAAATAATGAAAATAATTATTTGAACAATCCAAATACTAGGTTGTTTTGCTTGAACACCATATCAAGTTTTGCAGTTATTTAATGCAGAATTATTTTTCAATAAAACTATTTTTGTCAACAGGTTGTTAAATAGAGCAAGTACCATTCTTTTACCTCAAAATATAGAGGAATTAGGAGATTTATACCTTTCCCAAAGAAATCGGCCCTAAAAGCTAGCATAATTTTACTAATATTTTAAGTCACATTATGCTACTGGAATTCTAGGGTTTAACGGCTTATATATAGGATCCTGCTCCTCAGAGGCATTTAGAACTGGATCCATTTTTATAAAGAATTTTTTTTCCTTGGTAAATAAAATTCTTAGGATAATGGAAATACTATTTAGTCCATAGATGAAGGGAAATGAACGGAATTCTGACCTTATCTAATTGAATAAGTTCCAAATGAAAAAAATTGGAATTTGACTTCATATAATAAATTCAAAAGGCTATACCAGAAAAATCCTCTTATATATCATCTGAAGTTGAAATTTCTGTGTAATAATAATAAAAAAAAAATTTGTTTGCAATTTTTATTGAGTTTTGAATAAAAACTTTTTTTAGATTACAATTCTAATTTAAAAATGAAATAAATGAAGATATAAGTCTCACTACGAACTTAAATCTTTGCTTTAAGATCTAGAATGTTCTTTGAGCAGGCATTAGAACTTGTTAAAATTCAAGGTATTTTCATTCCATCACTCAAACAATTTACTAGCCATCATTAGCTAGAATTGTCTCATTCACTAATAATATACTGGTTCCTATATTTTTTTTTATTTTTTTTTGGAGTACTCTAAGAGTGATTCCTTCTCTCAATAGATGGAGTATGGTGCATAAAAAAGGCTTTATTCTTAGATGAAGAATTAAGAAAAAAGTGAAAGGAAAGAAGTAAACATGCCTATTTTTTTATGGTGCAAAATGAATACAGGAAATGTTGATTGATTCTATTTAAAGACATATTGAAGTTTCTGACCAGTTAATGTCATAAACAATTACTTTTCTTATAAACAGTTTGTTTATAGTTGGTTAAAAGAATAGCTATAGCATTATTAAAACCCATAGCTGAGAGTATAAAGGGCATCAGTATCTATGGAAAAGGTATTTGGTTGAATGAGAACTAGCCTATTAATATTCTAGAGTCTAAGCACTTGATAGGACTTTTCGCAAGGGCAAAGAATATGGGCTGATGTTGATGCATCATAAAAGATAGTACGTTTCTGCCTAAACCTTGATATACCACTGAATTTAGCTTTTATTTTAAAAAAGCCAGTATATATTTTTTTATTTATTTTAAGAATAAAAAAAAATAAAGAAAAATTTAAGAAAATAAATAATTTTTATCATTCCAACTCTTTCTCCCCCTAACAAAAATTAATATAAGAAGTGTATTCAAAAACAGATTTTGAAAACTGATGGAAAGCAAAAAAAAATTATAATGTAGGTCAACATTTTGGAGCCCAAAGATTGCAGAATGTCTAAACAACCACCAAGATAAGAATAATAGTCCAATAATGAATACTATGAATAATAACTTCTCATCTCAAAAATATAAATATCAGCTGAGTCGCCTGTCCAAGATCTGCACAAACGCTGCTCGATGAACAGCAGCAGGTGAAGACTGACGTCGAGTACCCAAAGGCAGAGGTGCGAGTCCCCGGGGTAGACGAAACATGGCTTGTGCTGTAACACCAAAAAAGCTTCCCACTTCTCCATTGTTAGATGAAGTGGAATCCTTGCTCGACCTGAATGAACAGAAATGGCAATCTTTTATAATACTGGTTCTGGAAATTTTCTACTTTCTCTTTCTATAATAATCATTAATCTATTTTGAAAAAAGAATAAATGCCATTATGAAGTCAGCATAAGGATAAGAAATGGTAATCAAATTTCTCAAAAATGATTCAGAAGTGAATTCTATCTGAAAAAAATATATTTAAAAAAAAAAAAAAATCATTGGATTGGTGTTTACTTTCCAGTTTAACACAAAGGTAAAATCCTTGCCTATTTCAAAGTGACCATTTTTTTCCCATTCGAAATATGACACCACTTTACCCAGTGAAAGAAAACACCTTCATCGGTAACGTTTTCGGTGAACTTCCAACGCATCAGTCACTGCCTGTCAGTTGCTAAGTGAGGTGCTACACAATGTGTTCATTGATTACAGATTCCCTCAAGATGACTGAACATGTTGAGCAACGGTATTGCATCAAATTTTTCCAAAAGCTTGGTGAATTTCAAAGCAAGACAATTTGTAAAATTCTAAAATTGAAGACACCAATGAAAGGATCCAGTTTTGAGAGTAGAGAAGAGATACTGCAGAATGCGACAGCAGAGATGAACACCATTCCAAAAGAAGACTTCCAAAGGTGTTTCCAGCAATGGAAGGATCGGTGGACTAAGTGTGTGCAAGCACAAGAAGCCTAATTTGAAGAAAATTAGGGTCCAAAGCCCATCAGATATGTGAAATATTTTTTCTAGCCTAAGGTCGGTATATTTTTAGACAGGCCTTGTGTGTATAAAAAAAACCTGCTCTATTTTGATGGATAAGAAAAATGTTAAAAGAAAAGAGACTAATATTTTCCATATAAGGATGATGTAAAAAATATGGAGACAAAGCAGAATGAACTCCGTAAAGAATGAGGTTAAAATTCCCCTAGCACATGACAAAAAATAAAAAGATAACTAAAAATGGGCCTATTGCAAAATATATATATATATATATATATATATTAAAAAGAATCAAATAAAACATCAGCTAAAAACTCAAATTTAGAGATTATGGTTTTAAAACACACTCAACGCAAGAAATAGGTGAATGTAGAAGCCTTAGGGATGCCATGTACATACTGTGAATTCACTTGATAATGAAATTAGCTCACATGGAAGAACATAGCCCTACCAATACATGTATGCTAATTTTGTGTATCAGAATTGATAAGGATAAAAAGCGGTACAAACTGAAAAATGAAAGATTTATATTATGGAATGGTTTTGATTTTTTTTTTCTTTTTTTTTTTTTTCTTTTTTACACAAATAGAGTAACGTTTTCTTACACTTATTCATTGAATGTTTGTTCAATTTTAGCCACAATTTTTGTTGTGTTTCAGAAAAATCTCCTGGTAACCTTGGAATAGTGAGCTGCATAGAATGCAAGTGGGTGCTACTGAGAGGGATATTTTAAATTTAGGTTGGAAGAGGGTGATATGGAAAAACTGCAAATACAATGGGGTTTAGAAACAATGAAAATAGATTGTAAATATAAACTTCTAGAGCAGTATTTACGAGGTTTAGTTACAGCATGTCAACACTTGTGCTTGTGCAAATGAAGGCAATATCATATATATATATACACACACACAGTGGTGCATGTTTGAATATAAGTTTATATTACATGAAGCAAAAAGCTCAGTCTTTTCAGGTTTGAAAATATAAAATGTGTAAACAAGGATATAAAAGTTATAATAATCACAGAAGTAAACATTCATGTAAAACCATTTTTGAAAAATCTTCATCTTATGGTTAGAGATTTCAATCCTGAGCTTGGTACCCCACCCCCACACACACACAAAAAAACTTCAAAATATCAGTATTACTGGAGAAATTAATCTAAAATCCTCGACACTAATCCCAAAGTCTGGACTAAAAAATATCAATCTAGCCATATGAATTGGGAAAAAAAATTAGTAATTTGAAATTCCAGTAAAAGTTCATCAAGGTTTAACAAATAGCACCCTAAGAATGCTAAAAGTTACATTGCAGACAAATTGTATATATTAAAAAAAAAAAAAAGTTCTTGCTTTATGAAAAATTTAAAAATTCATGGTTTACCAGATTTTAGGTTATATTAAGACCTGATTTTTTTCCTGTTCAAATTAACCCATTATAAAAAGCAAGTACTTTGGGTTATAAAATACAGTTAGTGTATTACTCAGTTTCAACCGGAAATTAAATGACTCCTGAAATATTTCTAAGGAAAATATGAAGACATCGTCTGCCCAGGTTCTTGAATCAGTGGTGTAAACTTATTTTTTCCAATTTCCTGATAAATGTCTTTCTATCAGTTTTAAATGAATCCAAATATGTTCTGTAACCCTATCCCAAATTGTCATTTATATATATGTATATGTATATATATTCCAAAATACCTTTTAAAAAGTTTAGCCTTTTGAAAGGCTAAACTTTTTAAAAGGTATTTTGGAAAAGTCAAACAGATTTCTAAGTAGGGTGGATAATACAAAATGAGAGAAAAATAAATAAATAAATAAGAGTGGTGATGTCGGCAAAAATATATTCTAATTCCCAAATTGCCAGCAACAACCACTCTAGGATACCTTTTATTTGATGCTGGTCCTGAAGTTGTTGTTGAAACCTGTCCTACAGGTGAGAGATCTAACCGGGATTGACTGGATGATTCCGTCACATTTGTAAGAACATCACCAACAAGAACTGATATGCATTTCCAATTGCCGAGATAGTTTGCTGAAATTAAAGAGAATTTTCCATTTTAGGAAATAAAGATTTTTCAAGTACTTATGTAAATTAGCCCACAAGGAAAATTAAGTGAATAAAAAAGGTGCTCAGAAAGCAAACCACTAAGGTTATATTACATATTTTAGATTTTACATGAAGTGACATGCATTCAAATGTCACATTGTTTAGGAGTTAAATGAGGTAAAAACCATTCAAAAGAATTCGTTTGTTTGGCACAGAAGAAGCGGAAAGATAGCCTCAACATCAGAAGGATCGCCAAGGATTTGAAGCTGTCGAAATCAACGGTGAAATACATGCTGAAGACAAACTCAAAGTGGAAAAAGAAGAGAGGGGGAAAAGATCAATTGGCAAGAGGACTAAAAAGGAGAACAAATAGGACTGTGACACGGCTTTTGATATCTGGAGAAAAAGTTACAGCAAGAAAAGTGAAGGAGAAATGTGAATTGGATGTAAACATCCGAATAGTACAAAGAA
>JAYKTE010310673.1:0-30646 GCA_036873565.1 Xipholeptos notoides | reverse complement strand
ATCTAAAACAAGAAAGCACCATCTCAACCCTAATCATATGAAAAACAGAATATACCTAATTTCTAAAAGAACCAAAAATAAATTTAAAAAAATAAAACAAAATACTAATAAAAGACTTGATAGGTAAAAAAAACAAAAAAGAATCATTCACTGTTATCTGCCAATAAATTAGTTGAGGCGCACAGTGTTTTCTGGGTTGGTAGCTGTGTATGAGCGTCTGGAGCATGCTTTGTCACTCACATCTCTTTAGACACTCTGAAATCAATAAACCAATCTCCTAACTGTACTGATACCAACTGCACCGGCTTTGTAAATATTCAACAGGCACTAGTGAATGTTGATTGGTACAATTTTTTTACATGGAGGAATTCAATGAGATATCTTTATCTGCTTCAATATCTGGAAGAGAGAGATGAAACTTTCAGGTCAAGAATGCATAAGTTCAGTCATCATAACAATGCAATTTGCTAGCCACTCTGATCCATTCAGGCAGAATAAAAGAATTGTAGGCATTACTTTTGGAATAACCCTCATAAGTATGACTTTGTGTCAAATCACATATAAATCATAGACATATAAAACACAAAATATCTTAAAGAGTGGTCAATATTTCAAAATAAATCATACTATACATATGACTTGAAATCAAAAAGTATCTATAAGGCTATGGTGACTAATTTCTATGGTTTAGAGCTGCATGGATTGTTTTTATTACCAACTGTTAACTTAATTTGTAAAATTTATAATACTTTTTGTTTAATATACACACACAATCTTAATCTTATGAAAAATTATCTTCCCATCAACATATAAAATGGTTGTATATATTCATAATTTCCGTTCATTTTTCATTGTCCAATACTGTTTTTCTTTCAATTTAATAATGTGATTAAATTCGTAAACTTTTTTTAAAGAGATCACATAAAAGTTAATTTTTTCATTTCACTTTAATATAACTTCTTTGATACTTGAAATAAGTCTTAGAAAAAAGTTAAACTTTTCAATCTGATATATTATTTTTCTTGTAATATTATTTTTACCTTTGATAAATTTCAATAAAACTCTGTGGATATTAGTTAGACATATGGGAATAATGATTTTTTTATGTTTCAAAATATTTATGTTTAGAAGTTGGGCATAAAAGTTTCAATTGATTATACTTTTTAATTTAGAGACAATGTTTTTGTGATTATGTCTTTTATCATATTTCATCTTTTTACAAATATCACTGTATTTATTTTTTAATTTTCTTTGACAAAATAAGCTTGTTGTCATCATTTTGAAAACCATTTTATTTTCAACATTCTGGTTGGAAACCGGAGAGTCTGTTCAGTGTATTCATATTATCAAAAATCATTTTGAAATTGTAATTACTATTTTGTAGCATATAAGATGCAAACTCTACCCTAAAAAAAGAATTAACCTACATTTTGTATATGAAGTTAAAATCTTGTATAGGCTAATAAATTACTCATGCAATCTAATGTAATTAAGAGGCAACATGATTTCTATTTCAGCAAGAAATGATTATTGTAACAGTACATTCTACATATAATTCTTAGATTTTTTCAAATTGTCAGCTATTCAAAAACTGGTACTTTTTAAATTTAATGATTTAAATGAAAGAAATGTTCATGCAAAGGTGTTTCCACATATCTAAACAAAAAGAAACCAAAACTATTGGATAAAATGCCATTGTTTAATTAACCAGATTGTTATTCAATTATAATTATTGATTTTTGTCCAGGACAAATTTTTGGCATAAAATGACTCATCAGGAGTTGACATGCTGTTAAACCCAAATAACCGAACCTTAGAATTTTTAGATGATATAAATAAAATAAAACTCATTAAGTGTTCATAAAAATACTTTATAGAACTTGTAATACATTTGCAAATTCCTTAGTTGGGATTTTAAGATTGACATCAATATTTACCATTTAGTTCTAAAGGTCTTGCATAAGTTGTATTTTTGCAATTGAAATTTAGGATTTGAATTATATAAACTGCTGTTTCACCTAGAGTGTAGGTGAATTCTTTTACATAAATTCATAACAAATTATTTTACATAATTATAAACTTATACAGCATTTTTATCATATACAAGAAAAACATCACATATTGAAGGTGTAATTTTAGTTATTTATTTTTTACTGAGATAAAAGTTTGACCAAAGAATTATTGACTATTAGTTTGAGATGTAGCCATTAGTTTACTACATTATTCTTCTTGTCAACCTTATAACTATTAAATACTGTTTTTGAAATTATTGAAAAACTCTCTGGACTAACCTTAGAAGTCAAAATTATTCTCTATTTGAAAACTGTGACAACAGTGATATTAAGAACTAATAAACAAGAATAATGATGGTATTTTATGTTTTTTGCTAATATCGTTTAATTTGAGAGCTACATTTAAAAAACTTGGCA
This sequence comes from Xipholeptos notoides, assembly GCA_036873565.1. Lineage (NCBI taxonomy): Eukaryota > Metazoa > Mollusca > Cephalopoda > Idiosepiidae > Xipholeptos > Xipholeptos notoides. The sequence continues at coordinate 28,217 of JAYKTE010310673.1, read as the reverse complement.
TGGGATTAAAAAAACAAGATATTTCATTCATAAATGTTTTAAAATGGGTGCCTGTCTTATATGCTATCAAATTAGCTAATTACTTTTATTAATTTTGGAGTTTTTATGTGTGTTTTTTTTAAATAAGAATTTCATTATCATGGCTATGAATAGATAAAAGTGAACCCAAAACGTTTTGGTATTTTGTGTTAGTGTTTGTAAAATAGTAATTAATGAATTTTGACCATACTTGAAGCAGTTATGTCTTTGCATATGGCGCGTGTTTTTTTTAACTCCGTTATTTCTCTGTGGCTGTCGTCAAATCTCTGCAGTTTTGCTGCATCTTCCTTCATTCTCTTGGCAGTTGGTTGTGGTGTACCGCTGATTGAGCTGCAGTCTACGACCAATGTAGAGACCAACCCAGGTAACTCGTCCAGAAAAAAAACCCAGTGAAATAATCAGAGTTTCCGTTAACTTTTCCCTTTGCTACCACCCCTATCAAGGGTGGGAAATCTTGGATGCATATATGTGTATGCAAATTAACATACACACACAGACATATCACACACTTTTATATTATATATATTTGAGCAATGTATTTTCATCAATACAAGTTAGATATTTGATTAAACAGGAAAATCAATCCATATTTCTTTGTCAGCATAGCTACACAATTCTAAAACCTCAAATTCATATATATGCATGTATTGCATGCACTAAGTATGTTTTATGAATTACACATATTGGGTATATTATATATAATTACATATTTGTAAAAGATAGATTTCATTTTGTATATAAACAATATATTTATGTGTGTATGTATATACATAGAGAGTAAAAGGTAAATTGTCTGAGATTTAAATCTGTGATACAATTTTTATATGGTGTTATTGTTCTTATTTATTAGTTTTATTATTAAATACCCCTAAGAGAGTAATATTTGATATTTTGAGATATAGAATAAAAATTTAAAGATCACATTATGTTGGCTTATGTTGAGGCATTATTAGCCATAGGTCATGCTCCAGGGGACTTCTGAAGCGCCTTCAGTGATATAAAGTAAACACTATCCCCATTATGATGTTTAAAGTAGTAGGTAGTGATCTTCATGCCTTCACAGTTCATTGTATTGGTCTCAAGATTAACACAGTACAACTATCAGAAAATTTGAAAGATTTTTTTTTATTTTGGATCAAGATCACAAGAAGGTCATGATCATCCAGGACTCTGCTCTTATCCATTGATCAGAGACAGTGCAAAATGTCTGGAGGAATCAATTGTCACTTTTGGTATCCTCATAAAAGGATTTGTCTTTCTAGTTCACCAGATTTAAACCCATGTGATTACTGGTTAATGGTCGAAGTTGAGAACATCTCTAACGATCACCCTCATAATAGTATAACCTCACTTAAAGCTTCCATTAAGTTGGCATTCTGCTCAATCAAGCAAAATCTACAGTTAGTATCTTGAAAGGAAGACATATCATTAGTGGGTTATTGATGCAGATGGGTTATAAAATAAAAAATTAAAGTCTATTATTTTTCCTGTACCTTTAGATAGTTAGTATATGAGTTTAAGTTGTGCAAATTTACATTTTACATCCTCTCTGTCTCACTAAAACAAATGTGCTTGCGCATTTCTGGTCTACAAATTTTATATATATATATATAGGCGACGGGTCTCATTAGTTTCAGAGTATGGGTTTATGTTGTTTGTTTCCTCTGAATGAAAATAAGATTGTGTGTGTGTGTGTGTGTGTGTGCATATATATAACTATATATATATATATATATAAAGTGACCTTGTGTGTCTGTCTGTCTGAGTAAGGGTCTCTATCAAAATACTTTGCCAATTTTCGGTCTAGAGACTTGCAATTTGATATATGAGGTATTCAGACTTGTGAAACAAATTGGTTTAGGTCTTGAGATGCAAAAATAGTTGCTAAGGGGTCAAACTTGAAAAAATGATTCGTTGCAAGCTGTGCTAGGATGTGCTGTGTGAGTGCTATAATGTTCATCGGGGTGTTAATGTAACTATAGCTTATTAAAATGATTTTCAGCTTTCAAAAATTTACAGCAGTTTTCTTAGAAAAAAATCTTGGAATTACAAAAAAAAACAGATTAAAATGAGCACAAAAAGAGCATCAAAGCAATTCCTGAACAAGGTCAAGCAATATTGCTAGTAAATAAGTAATTCTTTTTTTAATCTGTCTATTTGGTTTCAAATAGTCATTTGCTACTAATAGTAGGATAAAAAACATTGAAAGCAAATGTTATAGTGGAAAAACAGAATACAATAAGTTCTATCCAGTTAAATGAATTTCTCAATGAATTTGTCCTTTTAGATGGTTTCTAAATATATTTTTCTGTATTAAACACAGATAGTTACATTAAAAGTCCAATTTAATGGATTTAAAATAGTTCATTTTGTTTTTGAAACTAGGTAATTTCTTCTTTTATCATTATACACACACACATATATATATATATATATATATATAATAAAACATAAAAGGTGTATAGAATATCACATACATACACACAAAATAAGCTTCCACTATTTTTTTAATAGTTTAATAATGTCTTTGATAGTTCACGAAATGGTTTGAGTTACAAAAAACTGTCTGTTAAAAAGATAAGATATCAAATATCTTTTTTCAGAAATGTACGAACATTTACTTTTTATTAATTTGGAATATTTTTTATCTTACAAATTTAAACAATGTCAAATATAATTTTATTATAAAAGAAACAGTCCCGATCCTTAAAATCTTGGCTAAAGGAAGCTCTGTGATTCTTTGCCACTGGGAAAACTTTGAAAAAAAGTTGCTGTTTTGTGATTTTATTTTATTTATTATCATCAATACTTTTACATTTGAAAAAAAATATTTCAGCCTGTTTCTAAAACTTGCTGCTGCTTTATAGTTTTGTATCCTTAAAAAAAGAAAAAAAGAAATGAAAGTACGAAATACTGTACTGTATTTGAATAAGCAACCTTGTTCTGAAATTGGTAGTTTCTTTTTCCTTAGTTACTAATTGTTTACATTATTTACACATCTCTAAAGACTGTCTTCATTTTGGTAGTTATTTCATAGCATAATTCTGCAATCATTTATGCATTTGATTTCAGGTTTTTATAAGCATTTTCCATATTCAACTTGGCTATGAATAGCTTAAATTTTGCTATTTTATTTTTAGAAATTCAGATTATTTAATGTGAAAAGTACTTTCCTTTTGATAACATTCTAAAGATTTTGTTTTAGGAAATGTACTGGAACAATTTGATATATTGACAATTTCCAATAAGTGAACAAGGTTATTGTTAAAAAGATGAGGTTTATTAACAAAGGCAATTTTTTAGTGAATAGATTAATTGACCCTAGACTTTGGATAACTAAAGGATTGACCAACAAGAAATGAATGAACAAAGAAATCAAAGTTAATTTATTGCTTACTAGTTTTCCAAAATTTGACTAACCAACCAGAAATATGAAATAAATTAACAAGAGACAAATTTTATCAATCATAGGTACAAAGACTAAGAATAAGCAGCAAAATTCTCAATTGGTATGAGAATGTGTAAAACAATTTCGTCATAAGTCACCTAACAGTAGAACTTCTAGTTCCAAAAGACAATTAACTATAAGATATTTTTCATTTGTGTTGATCAAATATCTTTTATTTTAATGATTTGAAGTTAGAATGTTTTTCACCATTTGTACTCTAGAGTGTGGACAGTGGATATCCTCTTTGTAGCATTTACTCAGAAAAAGAATCAAAATTAAGACATTTCTTAAAGCATGAATTTTGATATTCTTACAAAGTTTCTCATTTATAGAATGTAATTACCAAAGTGTAGAAAATAGCCTTATGATGTGTATGTTGTGTAAATAATTACCCTTTACCATAGAAACTAAAACTAATTCAACGTTTTCTGCATCTGAGTGTTGGTTATTACTTATATAATTTAATCCTGATTTAAAAAAATAATGCATATTTACTTTCTTTCTTTTTCTTTTTTTAAATCTTGGGTTGCTCTCCGTTTTACCACTTCTACTTCCCATTGTCCCATTTTACAGCATTTTATTTTGCTCCATCGCTTGGCTTGCTGGTAATTTGCACTTATGTCTGTCTATCTATCTTATTCTCTTTCACCTTTACCAATCTAGTATTTTCTTCATTTTTTAATTTTCTTTGATATATATCCATATAATAGCTGTTTGTCTATTTGTTTGTCAGTATGTATATGCGACTATTTAACAAATTTGAATGCATGTTTTTTTCTTAATCATAATGGAAAATGAATATCTATATAAGTATACTTTGATATTGAAATATTGCAGTAAAAATTAAGATAAAAGGTCTATAAAGTTTATTAAAAAATATAAAGTTTTTAGTATATGTTCTTTTGATAAATCTACAGAAAAAATTGCAATCACAATTTAATTTGGCTTTTTCTTTATCAGTTGTGATTTCAATTTTCTTTAAAACCATAAGTATTTTCTTCTTTAAATCCATAAATATATATATTTTTTTATTTATTTAAATTCTTCAGCATAATTTACAATTTTTGTGTTTTGTCTGTTACTAGATCTGATTATGGTATTCATTTAAAAATCACTCTACTCAATTGTGCAATAGTGAAATTATCTTTCTATCTATTTTATTTACAAAATTACACAGTTGTTCTGAATAGAACTCCTTTGGTGTATGTGTAAATATTCATACACACACACAAAAGTATCTATAATTTGGAAGTTCTGTAATGTATGCTTCTAACCATGGACATTAAATTCTGTGTGCTATTGCTGGATTCATATGCTTGCTTGCTGAGTTTAAACCCTACTTGTTCTGTTATGTTCACTTTCAGAATAAAAAATGAATTCACTAATATTTTCAACTGTTGTTAAAATAGTTTAGTAGATGAAAACCATAGCCTTGTATGAGCTGTATGTCTTGTTGCTGATAATCATATTCATGGCACATAAGTATATTTTGGCAGTTTCCAACATTTGATTTATCCTTTAAGAATATGTCATGAAATCATCTTGGTCTCTAAGAAGAATACATTAGTAGTAATTAGAATAGCATAAATACTAGGAAATAACATGAATAAAACATGCATAATTTTTTTGTTTTAAAACCAGTTAAATCCAAATGTATGTATGTATGTATGTATGTATGTATGTATGTATGTATGTATGTATGTATGTGTATATATATATGCAATATATATTGTGCAGAGTGTAGCATTTGCCACACACTGGAAAAAAAAAAGAAATATAATTTCTCATAAGGGTTCATTGGATAGCAGCATTTTTTTCATGACTCTTTGGCTCATAAAGAAAACATCTCCTTTTATGCAAGGCTTTTATTTTTTTCTTAGATTTTTATAAATGCTTATTTTAGATAATTATAATATTCTAATGCTTTATAATTATTTAGGAAGCATTTTTTTTATTCAAACAAGTTTGATTAAAAAGAACAGAAATCTTCTGTCTACATATTTTTTCTATATTTTTCAAATTTCCTGATAAGTGTCTTTATATCAGGTTTAAATGAGTTCAAATATTTGCTGTAATTCCCAGTACTTCTCCCAAAATTATATTCCATCAATTGAATTACAACAAAAGTAAACCAAATGGATAACATCTTTCAGAAGAACATATAAAAAAACTGATATCAACATCTATTAAAAATTACATTACATCCACCCCAAAGATGGACTCAGAAGGGTCTGATATATTATATCAGGAAAACTGCCCTTCTGGATAATTTCCCCCTTTAAATAGAAAATTAGCAAAAAGTGTAAAAAGAAAAATATTTACTGTACTAAAATTGTAAATTATGGCCTATATATTTAAAAAAAATCTAACTCATTGTCCTGAAAGTCTTTTACAATATTTAATATTTTTATGTTGGAACACTGGTAACATTTCCGTTAAGAAGGTATTGGCTGCCCAGCAAGCATTTGATGGATTGTTATGCTGGTTAACGCTTGTTCCCATTTCAACACTTCAAGAAACTTTCAGATATTTGGATGAAATGAAGTGATACTAGCCTGGATATGGTTATGCCAGCCTTGTAATGTGTTGTTAGTTTGAGATAAAACTTCAATGATACGAATGTACATATTCCGCATGCTTATGAGCAAACCTATAGGATGTCGTGTATTTCAAAGCCTGCTGCCAATGTATGTGTCTTCAAAATAATCCATGATGATATCAACCTCCAATAGCAAGGTTTCTTGCATAATCTCAAATGATTCAGTTATTTTCTCTGGGGGTATAAATTCAGCAATGGCAGCAATCATACGAATTTGTAGGGAAAATTTAGCATTAGTTAGGATACCCCCAAGTTGCACTTTGCGGTATATGCTTTGATATAAATGATAGAAACATCCTTTAATTGTAATATTGGGGAGATTTCTTCAATACTGCTCCTAGCTGCTTGTTCATAGTCTATGAAAAAAGTCTTTAGATTGAGTCTAGAGTATAGTTAGTACTTGGTGGTTAAGGTTTTGATATGTTGCTTTATTTGGTAGCAGAATATATACACAAGGAATAACCCTTTCTGAAGTTAAGTAATAAATAGTGTACACTTGGTAAAATAACTCTATTTTAAATTTATCATCTGTAGATGTATTGGAGAGATTAAGACAGCCTGATTTAATATTGAAATAATCTTCCGATTGATAGCTCAAGATAATGAAAAAATTTAAATGTCATAAGATTGTATCAAAATCTATTCTAATTTATTAACATGTTTTCAATACTAAAATACATAGTTACTCTTTATTTTATAAAAAAAAAATTAAATTCATTATGTATTTTTAGAATATTTTTAAAGGGGAGGCAGTTATCCTACATGGGTGATTGTCTGAGAACCTTATAAAGTATGTGTGCTACTTATAAAAGTGCATGTGATAAAAACTTTTTATCAATCAAGCTGATTTGTGCATGTTAAGTGTTTTGTACATACTTTTTTCTTCTGCCAGGCTAGTCATACAAACTTCCTTTCATGTGTGTGTATGTATTTTGGAGCCAAGGCAACATCCAGGTTTAAAAACACTAATTAAAATAACGGTCAGAAAATGTTTTTGGTAATCTTAACAGTTTAATTTTTTAAATAAGGGCTTAAATGTAAGATGTGACTGATAAGGGTTAGTGGGATGAGGTGGAACTACAATTTTAGGGGGGCGGGTTGGCTGAAGAAATAAGCACACACAAAATTTTTATTAATCAAGAATTGAATAGGTTTATTAAAAATTTTAAAATGCTCAATAATAGTTTATATATAGGTAGAAAATTAGGTAGTGTAGACACAGAAATAGTGACTACCATTTACTTGGCTTATATTTATCAAATCAAATTAAAAAAATCTGAATGTAGGAGGATTTGACCCCAAATTATTCTGCTATACCCGCCTTATGGAAAGTATAGAAAAAGTTTATTAAAAACAAAAGAATATGAAGGCGTGGTTTCAGATGGGGGTGGTGGTGATATTTTGAGGTCAAACCTCCTTTTTAAACCCTTCAAAAGGTTTTTTTTTACTAATGTCAGCCACCTATATATATATATGCATATTCAGTTTCCCCATCAGTCAAAGGATTCCTACCAACAGGATTTAATAGTGACCAATATAATAATATATAGATATCAATAGGTTATAATTTTATTTATTTATTGCAATGGTTATGTGAATCTAACAGCACTGTATGTTGAAAGCAGTGTGTCAGTATATATATAAATTGTTTCTATACAGAGAAAAAAACATCTTTAGTATTTAAATTCTCTGCCTGTCTATGCTGCTGAAACTTGGAAAATATTTCTTGTCTGATAAAAACATCATAGACAAAAAATCAAACAGTACAAAGTTAATCATGTTGCTGTTAGTTAGTTTATGTCAGTGGTCATCCTCGAATCCAAATGACAAATATTCTTTCAGTTAGTTTTCAATATGTATTTGTGTATGTGTTAGGAAAATGTGTTAGTTGGTTTTAGTCTGTCAACAAAGATCTGTCATGTTAGGTATAATGAGAAATTTTTTTCATAAATATGATTAAAAAAATGGATTTTATAAATCTGTCAATTTAGAGATAAATTTTTGCGATTTATAAGAAACAAAAATTAAAAAAAAAAATGAAAATTACATAAATATGCAATAGGCTATTCATTGCATTAATTTTCAAAAAACATTTAATAAGAATTAAGAAACTATAGATACATAGAACAAGTTTTTCATGAATTTTGAAAAAAATATTTGGACTGTTACTATTATTCTAAGAAAGAATCATTTGTAATGCTACATTTATCGAAAGTTCATAAATATATTTGTATTATATGGCTAGGTAAGTAACATATTCAAAAAACAAAGTGAATTCAAATAATTGAAAAAAGATCAGTGGGTTGAAATCTTTTTTCTTTCTTTAATTTTTCAGCAAATCGTCTTGTCAGGATTTTTTAAATGAAAACAAAAGCTATTCATAAATGTATCCCTCTTTATGAGTGCAGTGTTTATTCCCCCCACATCTTTAATAACTAACTTACTTAGCACCTAATACCAGGTTAAGGAGTGTTAATGTAGACCACTAAACTTTATGACTATTGTTTGTTTGTGTCAATTTACAAAATTATTCTGAGATAAGAATTTGGTTATTTTACATTTTATTTTCAAAATATTCAATGTCTTGTGTGCAGATAAAGAAAAGTGTTATAATAAATTGTATTATTTCAAATTATTTTATATTCTGTTAATAAATATAAATAAATATGAAAGATTTAACTGAACTTTCTATACAACATTTAAGAACATAAAAAATGTTAATTCTATTTAGTTAAAAATATTGTCACTGTTCATTTATACTGTGATTTTTTTCTCAAATGAATCAAATTGGAGGAAAACGTTTTGATTTTTGATTATTATCTATATCCTTAATTTTATAATAATTCTTTATTTAAAATTGAAAACCTGTCAGTGAGTCATCTCTCACAAACTATTTTCAGAATGTTTGGATACATTTAAAAATATTTTTCTATGATTAATAATCCCCTCTTTAAAAAGACATTTATTTTTATTGATGGTGTTATGTTTGCAAAATCTACCACTTTACACCTAGAAAAATGTTTTTTCAGTTATCCTGTAAAAGTCTTAGTTCATGTCTGTGAGTAATGAATTCTTGATTTATTTTATTTTTGTATTTTTCTTTGGTATTTGAAACAGGTTATTGCTTTCTTTTATTATCATGAATCATTATTGTAAAACTCTGATGTTTCAGTTCCAGGTTGCTTATAACTACTTTTGATAGATTTATTGATTTTCACTTTTACTTTCTTAGTTGTAGTTTTAGATGTCATGGTCTTGGCATTTTTCATAAATATATAATTTTAATAATAATCTATAATTATTGTTATTAAGAATATGTGTTAATTTGAAACATTAATTTATAAGAATTTCATATTTGCTTGGGTCATGTAATTATTTTTCATGTATTTTTATCTTAAATCTTAAGTCTTAATACAAATATTTTTTGTATATATTCATATAAAATTGAGAAATTATAGATACAAAGAACAATGTTAGCATTTGTATCATTTTAGATACAGAAAGAAATTAAAGATATAAAGAAGAAAATATGAAGAAAAATAGGAAATAAAAACCATGGTGTTAGCATTCAATAATTCTAACAATGTTCTATATATGCATACCTTTAAATGTAACCACAATATTGATCATTTTCCTACCATGGGTTTGAAACCTGGATTTTTCAGTATATGCTCTGAGAATATTCTTAAACCCCTTTTCAAACACAATCCTAAGACCATTATTAATCAGGTCATCTCATAAGTTCTGTCCAAATTTTACTTTCTTTTTTAAGTTGAACAAAGTTTAAAGAATATTGTATAATATATATTGAAACGGAATATGATTCTTATGTGTATGCATGTAAACTGATTAAATTTTATTTTACTGAACAATATAATTTAAATTTGTTTGGTGTAAACCCAGTTATCATGGAATTACCCAAGAATCCTTTGAGGAACATTTACTCAGATTATGGAGAGGAATGTGTGAATTAAAGAACTTGTAGAAGATGGTTTTTGAAATTCGCAAATGAAGATTTTAATTTTTGAAGATCAAACCAGACATCCAGTTGATTTTGATGATCTGCTTCTTGAAGCAGCCCTTGAAGAGAACCCTGCTTTATCAGTTAAAGAATTGGCAATAAAAATTAGTTCAAACCATGTAACTGTTTATCATCATCATCTTCAACAACTTGGAAAATGGGTGCCTCATGAATTGTCGGAAAACAATCTCAAATCCCAAGTTGACATCTGCTCTTCCCTACATTGTCATCAAATTTTTTTCACCTTTTTAGGATAGACTTATGACTGTCAATGAAAGATAGATCTTTTATCTAAATGTTGAGTATCGTAGACTGGCTTGGTAAAGGAGAAAACTCCCAGCCACAGCCGAGAAGGGAATTTCATGGTAAAAAGGTTCTTCTTATAATCTGGTGGGATCAGCAAGGAATAATTCACTTCAAATTGTCCCCATCAAATCCCAAAAATAATGCTGAGACTTACTGTCAGCATATAGTGTTTGAACCAAGCTTTGAGGAGAATAAGACCTGTTTTAGTGAATCAAAGAAGGGTGAAGTTACATCATGACAATGCGTGACTCACACAGCAAGAATCCTATTACAAAAGATCAAAGCAATTGGTTGGGCCACAAATTCCTTATCCACTTTATTCTCCTTGTTTCTTCAGATTTTCATTTGTTTCATAGCTTACAAAACCATTTGGATGAAACAGATTTTGCAACGAAGGAAGAGGTTAAAACTGCCATTTGTCAGTTCTTCAAATCAAAAGAATTTTACAATAATGGAATTAATAAGCTTGTTAATAAATTGAGGGAAGTCATAGATAGTTAGGGAAAGTACATATATTGATGATTAAATCTTTAACTAAATGTAACATTTGGTCACTTGCTTTCTTTATTCAAAATTCGGACAAAACTTTTGGTATTTAGTATTCCTATTTTTCTCTTCCTCTTTTTCCTCATCTTTTCTGTTTTTTCTTTAATCAATAATTTCTCAATTTTATATATATTTGTCAGACTTATTTCCTTTTTTTCATCTTTCATATATTTAATTATTACTATTATTGATTTTAAACCTCTGTGCAAAATGTTGTAAGCCAAAATTTATATGATAAACATATAATAAACATTATAAGCCTAAAAAAAAGCTCTAATCAAAAATAATTCTGTTACCCTATGCAGCTACTGGTAGTAAAACCACAGTATACAATGTCGAACAGGATGGTGATCCAAATGCAGATGTTAATCCTGAAACAGAAGATACAGAGATTCAGTATTTAATTAAATGGAAAGGCTGGGCTCATATCCACAATACGTGGGAAATAGAATCTTCACTGAAAGAGCAAAAAGTCAATGGATTAAAAAAGTTAGAAAACTACAAACGGAAAGAGGAGGAAATTGCTGAATGGTCAGTATTTTTCTGCATCTAATGAAGTAATTATAATGATGGTATTAGTTTCTTCATATTATTTTACTCTGATAAATATTTTTGGAGGCTTGACTGATAATTCATACATAACCCACTACACTCCTTTTAATATATGAAGTAGAAATATTCTTAGATTGAAGTCTTGGTGATTTTAAGGAAGTGAAATATTGTTTTCTACTAATCTTAGAAATAACTACATTGTCATTCCAGTAGAAACAACTAAGATGAAATATACTTCATTTTCTCTATATTAAACCTATTAATCTATGAACCTTAAAAAAGCATTTTGATGACTGAATATTTGCTTTAGTAAATTTCCTTTAGTATTTATGGATATAAATTAACTGAATATAAGTACAATAACTGATAAAAATATCTGAAAGCATATAGATCATAATGGGATTGGCAAATAATAGAAAAATGAAGAAGTTTAGACTAAGTTGTTAACTTAGCTTTATTTGTTGAATTTATTTTTTATTTTCCTGTATTTATATATTTTTTGGTATTTTTTCAGTTCACTTAGAAAAGTATTAGAAATGATTACAAAATAAATGCAATTATTAATAATTAAAGATTTTTTGACATATATTTGTTGAATTCTTGTTAATTATGAATCCAGGAAAGAATCTGCTAGCCCAGAAGATATTGAATATTTTGACTGCCAACAGGAAATGGTTCTGGAACTTTATCAACAGTATTCAAAAATAGAGAGAATTATTGGTAAGAATTTTGGTTTTAATTTTTTTTTTGAAATTTTTATTTTGGATAATGATTCTATTCTGATATTCTATTATACTTAACTATACTCTAAATAATCTAATCATATCTATTTGGTAAAATTTTAACCATAAGGTCATTAGTAGCTTTAAATCCAATTTCATAGCTAGTAGAGAACTTAAAATATATATAAACTTTTAAAGCCAGTCATTCATTATATTATTATTATGGTTATACATTATTTTCTATTGTACTTAGATCTTCACTTTTGTTAAGTTCTTCAAGATACTTAATGGAATATTAAAAAAACTAATATAGAATAAAATCCTGGGTGTTTGATGTACAGGGGAAACACTTGGTGTTTTAAAATTCTGAAAGTTTGAGCTTGTGAGGGAAATTATAATTATATCCCCTTCTTAAATTCTATCTGATATTCTATTTATTTTATTTTTTCAGCTCACACAAATCAAAAAACAAACAATGTTGACAATGGCTTTCCAGATTATCTATGTAAGTGGCAGGGACTCTCACATGCTGATTGTACTTGGGAAGATGGTGAGCTTATATCTGATAAGTTCAAATCTTTTGTTGATGAGTATCATACAAGAAATAAATCTCAGAAGACTCCTTCAAAGCAATCCAAAGTAAGTCTCCTCCTTCTCATTATTATTATTATTATCACCATTATCATGAAGACTTGGTTGTAAAAAAATATTTATATGAAGAACATTCAAATCCTAAATCAAACTGACATCATTTATGAGTCTACACTGAAACTAAATAACATTTTATTTGATAAACAAGCTGTACTAATGAAGCCAGAAAAGTCTGAACTTATCTCCATGCCATTTTATATTTGAATAACTCCTTCTTCATAATCCATAGGTAGTTGATAGGATTGAAGGATATGGTTGAGAAATAGTTTCTATATAGAAAACTATTGGTTCAGCTTTTAGAAATTTTCAAATCTGTGAATTATTAGTTGTTTACCCTGTTAAACCCAGATTAATAACTGATGGGTTGTTTTCCTACTGTTTCACTTGAGTTACCTAATGAATATTTCTCTTGTTTATGCAATTTAATAGAATTCCAATGTTTTTTTGTTTTTTTTTGTTATTCTACAAAAACAAATAAAATAAGAATCAGTATGAATCTAAATCTTTGAAGATGCAGATGTTGTCTTCATTTTCAATGATTGAAAAAATAATATCATTAATAATTATTATTTAAAAAATCATGGATAAAACATAAACATATTTTTAAAAAAAATTAAAGAAAAACTAAAACAAAAAATATATTTGGCTGCTAAGACGAGATAACAGCAATGAGCATTTTGGATTTAACATTTTGAGAAAAACTATATTGTTGAAATATGGAAAATAAAAAACATCAGCATAATTGAAGTGCCTGACATTCATATACAATCTTGTATGTTATACAATACTTTAAAGAAATTACAAATTACTTTGCTTTAAAAATTCAACTAGAATGCATATTATGCTGTTAAAGGCTCAAAATAACGAAGAAAATGGAGAGAATGAGTAAACTAGAGTAGAATCGATGTTACATTTTTTAAGCTTTTCAATCTTACTAAAATGTTATTCTATGTTTTAATCTATTTTTCTTTTAAATATTTTTCCTTAATAGTTCCTCTAATCTTTATTAAATTTGTTCATTTATTTGTTCTTTTAAAGGTTCTGAAAACCCGTCCAAAATTTCAACAAGCTAAAAATCAATCAAAGTACTTGGGAGGTACAAATAATTTGGTTCTACGAGATTACCAGATGGATGGTATCAATTGGTTGGTGCATGCCTGGTGCAAGTAAGTAATGATGATTACAGTTTTCACTTAGTTTACATGTCATTATTGTAATTGTTAAAGCTGAGTTAACATTTACTATACTTGTTTTATTTTTATTTATCAGAAGTGATTGGAAGCAATCTATTTAATTTTTGTTAATTATATCTATTAAAATTATTTTTAAACAAATTCTTCTTTAAATAAATAAATAAACTGGTCTAATTTTACATTTAGATACATTTTCATTTCTAACCCTTTTCTTGTAATGAAATAATATCTGGTTCTTTTTTATACATCATAATCATACTACTTTTAGCTTTTTATTAAGATGAGATAAGAGGGAGATTTAAGACTTTACCCAAAGTTTAAATATTAAATTCACTAAGCAGATGTGACAATTCTTTTAAATCTCTCTTCCTTTACTGTGGTAATTTTGTGATGAAATAGAATTAACTTTCATTTTATAATTGATTATCTTAGAAAATAAGCAAACTTAAAAGAAATTTAAACATAAGCTTTCTTAATTGTCTGATATTTTCAAATTGGTAGAATGTAATTAAAGTTAACTGCCAAAATTTGTTCACATATATATAATTATTATATGTAATTTTTTAATGAAATTTTTTGTTACAAATAAGTTCTTTCAACAATATATAAGAATTACACAAGCCATTTCCAATCATAAAACTTGTTTTCATAGTAGTCAATCTTTGTCTTTGGACTGAGTATTGGCATCTTAAGTAATTTTACTACCTCTGTTACAAAAGTTTTTGATTTATTTGAACATTTCAATCATTCAATCATTTCAATTTCAAGATATCCTTGTTATGATTGGATTTTTAGAATAATCTCAAAACTTACTATTACTTTGTTAATGATTAAATTTATAAATTTACTAAATGTTTATCTAATTTATGATATTAATATTTTTTTTCATATATTTTACTTTGATTGTTTACTGATTTAGAGGAATTTTTTACTAGAAAAAAATTGTATTTAAATTCAGATCTTTCAAGTTTAAGATGAATTGAATTTTTAATGTATATTTTGATGTTTTTATAATTCAAATCCAAAAATACTCATAAATGGACATGGACTTTTCCTATATTCTAAGATCCTTTATAACATTGAAAATTTCTGTACTCAAAAAAGTTATAATTTATTTTATTTTTTGTAGAGAAAATTCTTGCATCTTGGCTGATGAAATGGGTTTGGGTAAAACTATTCAGACTATTGGTTTCTTATCATCTCTTTTTAACACTTATCAACTCTATGGACCTTTCTTGCTTGTTGTACCGTTATCCACCATTGTTGCTTGGCAACGTGAATTTGTCAACTGGGCCCCAGAAATGAATGTTGTCATTTATCTAGGTGACATCAATAGTCGAAATAAGGTATTTTTTTCTTTTAATCGGATCATTAAACTAACCCAGTAATATCATTTATCAATCCTTCCATTTGTCTTTCTTTCCTCTTTAACTGGTGATATCACAGTATATTTGGAAAAGTCTCATAGAATGCTATATTAGACAATGAAAAACCTTATTTCTATTTTTTATTGTCTTTTAGACATGCACCCCTAAAAAGCTTGCTCATCCTTAATGTAACTCTTCAGTAGAACAAAATTACTCATTAATATTATATCATTTTAATAGATATTTTACTTTATTTGGTTTCATCTTGTAGTGTTGATACTTTATAATTATTTAGTATAAATTAAAGATTAAATTTAGAGTAGTTTGGTATGTTTTTGAAACAAACAAATTTAATTCAATTTTAATTTACACTGATGTATATGTTAAATAAGTTGAATTTATCAATTCTATGCAAATAATATGTAGATTTTTTTTTGGTTTTACTTTAAATTTAGTGATTTAATTCTAAATCTTAAGTAAAAGTATTTGATACATATTTGATTAATTTCTCATAGATACGTGAATACGAATGGTGTCATCCTGGAAATAAAAGATTGAAATTCAATGTCATTATTACTACTTATGAAATTTTACTAAAAGATAAGGTAAGTCTTTCTTCGCCATTAATTCTAGAACTGTGTTTTATTCTTGTTAATTGATTAAAAATTCCAAATGTTGCTAAAGCCTGCAAGTTAGTAGTTCTTCATACTGTAGGTAGGGGCAATAAAATTACTAAATCATAAATATATTTGGAAAGTATTTTTTTAAAGTCTTTAGATTTGTGGGTTTTTTTTAAACAATTTTTACTTGTAAATGGTTTAAAAAAGTATTTCATATTTTCTTAAATAATTGAATTCTTGAAACTGTAAGGTTTATATATTCTTGTAAAAATGCAATTGTAATAACAAATATGCTAAATTTTATTTGAATATTTTCCGTGTTAAAAAGAAAAATTTATATCTAAAAACATTTAAACACTTACCTATTCATAATATCAATTTTAAAAATTAAATTTAAAATAAGGTTTGTTATTATCAAGAGTATATGTGCTAATTACCATAAATGCGAGAATGAACTAAATAATAGCATCCAATGAAAATAATGAACTAACCACTGATCTGAAATTGATTATGTATGTACCAATACTTTAGCTACCTAAAAGGCAGCTAAAATATTGGTACAAAAATGTCTGACAGAGAGTGCAGATTTAAATATGATTTATTGAATTTATTTTCACTTTTCGTAACTTAAGTTTGTTGAGTCAATTTAAAAATATAATAATGATTTTCTTTTATTTATTTTAAAGTTTAGTGCATTTTTTCTAAAATGGGTCTGTTATAAAGTAGTAATTTTCACCTAAAATGTTTTTTTTACATTTGTTGGGATCTAATTGATTGGGTCTACCTACACTGTTACAACAGTACATTTATAAAGAATTTTTCAGTCATAAAATTGAAATAAAAAACATAGCTGGTATTAGATTGTTCTTTGTAAAAGAAACTGGAGATTTTTACTTAATTTTCTAAATATTGCTATTAAAAATATGACTAATAAACTATGTCTAATCTGATTATAATTTGTTTTTGCTAAATTGCTACACTCTTAAACTTAAATTTAACTAATGAAAATGATATTTTACATAATCTTATTGAAAATGCAATATTTGTATCTTTTAAAACATTTTTTTCTTTTTCAGTCATTCCTTGGTAATGTCAATTGGGCATTCTTAGGCGTAGATGAAGCTCATCGCTTAAAAAATGATGATTCTTTACTTTATAAATCTTTAAAAGAATTTGACACAAATCATAGAGTTCTAATCACAGGAACCCCTTTACAAAACTCTTTAAAGGAATTGTGGTCTTTATTACATTTTATAATGCCTGACATGTAAGTATACTTATCTTTATAGTATTCATATAACTAATAATATATATTATAATTACAGTTCTAGAAGGGATTTAATAAATATAAAAGTAAAATTAATTTGGAAGAAAACCAGTCAGGACAGCAAAACTTGTCACAAAATTACTCAGTATTTCAATGATAGAGTATCATTATAAATATTACAAATTAGTTTAACATATCGGATATTCATTGGTTGTATATTTATTGCAGCGAATGCTTATCACTAGAGCACTTGGTTAATTAGCAGGATACTAAGCTTTGTAGTCAATTCTTCAAATAATGTTTAAATGCTGTAATGTTGGTATGATTTACAGGCTGGTAATCTAAGAAAACTGTGTGAGATAAAATACTTTTATTATTTTAATAGATTATTGTTATATTAATCATCCAATTTAATGGGATATAAAGTTATTAGACTATACATATCACTTCAAGTATACTTGTAGTAAATCTTCACTTTATTAGTTGTAACATAAAGGCCATGTTTTAAATTGTAACTCATGTAACATTAGCTCATTGATAGTGATATGAAAAGTATAAAAAAATTAGTGCATAATAAAGAGGAAGGATTAAAAAAAATCTCTAGGTAAAAATGTTTTGTTTAAATCCTTGAAAATGAACACATTTTCATAATACAATCTATGTACTTATTGTAAAACAGTCTGTTAATTTTGTTCATTGCTGGCCATAAGTCTGATATCCAGATTAATATGCTGAACATACTTTTAACTCATTTGTTGATTTTAAAATATGCAAATAATTGGGAAATAGCAAAATGAAATTATAATAGTTCAATGGTAATTACTAGCTATAAGAAAGATGGTTTCTTATTAAATTTTAATTTTTTAATGACAATATCATTTTCTAAAACTTTTTGTTATACTTAACACTGTAATCATGACACAATTTCTCTTACAGATTTGCCAAGTGGTCTGATTTTGAAGCTAAACATTCCACAGAACATAAAACTGGCTTTTCATCACTCCATAAAGAATTGGAACCGTATTTGTTAAGGAGAGTAAAAAAAGATGTAGAAAAATCTCTCCCAGCTAAGGTAAAGTTAACATTTTTGTTATTAAAAAATTATCTATTTCAAAAATGAAGACTCAACTTTTTTCATTATTAATTTCATAGTATTGTGCTTTATTTTAAAAGTAAAATTCTTGCACATATTTTGTTTCTTTCAGGTTGAACGAATCCTAAGGGTTGAGATGTCTTCAATACAGAAACAATACTACAAGTAATAAATTCTTTTATGATATTTCTTAGTTTAACACATTTAATTTTCCATTTTTACCATGAGGATGATTCCAAAAGTAATGCTTCCTATTTCTTTAATTGCATCTGAATGGATAAGAGAGGATTGCAAATAGCATTGTTATGACGACTGAACTTATGCATTCATAACCTAAAAGTTTCATCTCTCTGTTGCAGATATTGACAGTGTGAGACTCTTAGAAGCGAACCCCTTTTATGGACGTGTGTCAGAAGCAGAAATACATCATTGAATTCCTGCATACAGAAAAAATTGAACTGCCCAATATTCGCTGGTGCCTGTTGAATGTTTACGAAGGCAATCCAGTTGATGTCAACACAATTAGGAGATAAGTTTGTCAATTTCAGAGTGATGACAGAGCACGCTCCGGATGCCCATGCACAGCAACCACCCAGAAAACACTGTGCCACAACCATCTCATCCACCCTGATCAGTGGATAACAGTGAATGTGGGTGTCAGTGCACTGGGAATTATGAAGTGGATTTCATGAATGTTCACATAGGACCACCAATGGAATGTCTGTCAAGACTTGTCAAATTGGTACAAAGCCTAAGATGACAGATTCTTGGTGATGAGATGTGGTGTCACCACTCAAGCTGGACTCCAAATGGCAATTGATAGAATGGCACTACTCATGCTTCCCAGCAAAGACGTTCAAGACGCAGACATCTGCAGGAAAAATAATGTGCACTGTCTTCTGGGAAAGCAAGTGTGTCATTCTCTTGGATTTTTTTGAACCAGGGTTAACTGTCAACTCTGATCATTATGTTGAAATATTGACAAGTCTGAAAACCTGTATAAGGCCAGAGAAAAAGGAAACATTCTGTTTGCAACATGACAATGCCAGGCCACACACAAGTTTGAAGACCATGGAATATGGAACAAAGTTAGGGTGGACGGTGCTGTCGCACCCATCATATAGCCCTGACCTGGCACCATCAGACTTCCACTTGTTCAGACCACACATTACGTGAACAGTATTTCTTCGTCAAAAACACTGTAAATGCAGCCGTGAAGAAATGGACCGTTTTGGTTGATGCTGACTTTTACTACTGAGGCATCAAGGCTCTTATTCTTTGCTGGAAAATTGGCAAATTAAATTATAGTGACTATGTAGAAAAATAGATTCTGGCACACACAAGGTTCCCTGTTTTAATGGTGCCACTCCAGTCTTTGTAGCTTTTCAATTTTTTGAGTTAAAAATTAGGAAGCATTACTTTTGGAATGATCCTTGTATTTATATTTTAACATTTCCATTTTTTTCAATTAGTATATATTTACTAATATCTGAATTAATTCAAAATAATATATTTACAGGTTAAAACCTTAGATTTCCATATAAGTGTCCCTGAAAATACTACTACTTATTTTTTTCTTGTTTGGCTTTTAGTTTTAGACATGAAACAAAGTATTACATCTTTTTTGGAATAGAATGTGCTTTCCTTAAAACCATTTTCTATGCTATATTGTTACTTTACTTTTTTGTTAACCGTTTTTGATTGTCTATGGTCTTTGTTGTTTGTCTAATGGTGTTACTGTTTGTTCCTGCAAAAAAAATGACATGATATGCATAAACACTCCTTGAGTTTTATTCCTTCTTCATTCTCTGGAGATGCTACATTAGACTGTATATAGTCTTGTATCAACATGGTCAACTCTGTTTGATCACTTTGCCTACCCCATCGATAACCCAAATTTGCCATTTACACAACAGCCTATACAATTATTTTGCCCTTAAGTCTTTTTGAGTTTTTACTTTTAAATTGATTCACATCACAAATTTGCTACTGATTTTATTTTCCATGCAAATCATTTTTCAAACATTTAATTTTTTTTTTCATATTTAGATGGATCTTAACGAAAAACTACAAAGCTTTAAGCAAAGGAGTTAAAGGCAGTGTTAGCAGTTTTGTAAACATTGTTATGGAGCTGAAGAAATGCTGTAACCATGCATTTCTTATTCGAACAGAAGAAAATCAGAATTTAGACAAATTACAAACAATTGTCAAAGGCAGTGGAAAATTGCTTCTATTGGATAAATTATTGGTCAAATTAAAAGAGAATGGGCACAGAGTTCTCATATTTTCACAGATGGTCAGAATGTTGGATATTCTGGCTGATTATCTTATGCTCAGACATTTTTCATTCCAGGTAATTTACATTTTACTTATTATGTACTTTCCATTTAGTGGCATATAAAATACACTCTTTTGAAAATAAAAATCACTCAATACACATAAAAAGTTAATTATTTCAGTTGCATTTTTATCTGGGCCAACTATTGGAACTTTAAGCTAGATCAGTTTTATAATATAATTTACTCAAATGTAAACATTTCTTATATCATTAGTAACAGCATTAGTAGCATTAGGATTATTTTTTAAAGATAATAGCAATCAGTATAACAACTATAAAGTTATTATCTGGCTATGAATGTGTTGGGTTTTGTTTCTTTTTAGATGTAAAAGCTGTTATCAAAACCTTATTTCAAATTAGATATTTTATTCAATCTTTTCATTATTCAAAACAATGCATGTTTTTAATTTTTACCTTAATGCCGAAAAGTGTATAAATATTTTTGTTTATTTATATAGATCTAAAAAAATTATTTATTTGATTGTTTTTAGAGGCTAGATGGCTCAATCAGAGGTGATCTCAGAAAACAGGCCCTTGACCACTTTAATGCTGAAGGTTCACAGGTGAGTTGATTGCATTATTTGAAAAAATGTTTCAAAAAAGCTTTTTTGATAATATACTTGATAAATTCAAAAACATTCATAAAATACGCAGTAGAAGAGAATGCTGTTTAACACAATTTCTAATGTATTTTATAGGATTTCTGCTTCCTGTTGTCTACCCGTGCTGGTGGTTTAGGTGTGAATTTAGCAACAGCTGATACTGTCATTATTTTTGACAGTGACTGGAACCCTCAGAATGATTTACAAGCTCAGGCTCGGGCTCATAGAATTGGCCAAAAAAATCAGGTGTGTTTTTTGTGTGTTAATAATAAACATAACAACAAAATTATCAATAACTATAAATTATTCCTATCTGAACTGTTTTATTCTAGATACATTCATTTGGGTTTGGTTTTGAACTTCTTAAGACACTCAAAAATCTATTGAATTATTACCAATAAGAGAGTATTTGAAGATAGAACATTTTGAAATTAAAATTTGTTTATATTTTATATGTGAATTTGGTTATATCAACAGAAATAAGAAAAAAATTGAATTTCAATATTAAAGAAAATTGCATTGTTTAGTCTTCTATTCTCATTTGTATTGTGAAAAACACAGTAGTTTGCAAAGACATATTGCACAGTGATTAACAATTACCTAAAAGTTCAATCTTGACTGTAAGTTGTAGCAACTATTAATACTTTACATAGAATAATAACCAGTTGTAGCTTGTTGGTTGAGACTAATCTACTCAGTAAATTGAATAATGGGCTCAGTTTTGAATCTTCTAATAGCTCTTGAGCTTGACATAAAGATTCCAAAGATCAACAAGCAATATGTAAAGGCCAATGAGTACATTTTCTGAAATGAAGATAAGAATAAAAGTTTGAATAATACAAATAATATAACTGTCAAACCTAATCTAAGAAATTTAAAGCTTTTAGAATGTTGGAATGAAAATTATAATTATGTAAAAATTTTATAAAATAGGAATCATTATTTGAAGTTTTATTATTAAAAACAAAATCCAAACAAACTGGTTTTTACATTAAAATATCTAAAATAGGTTGGTTTGAAATAAAACCAGCCAAACCTTCTAAGAATCACTATTATGCTGTTTCTCTTTATTTTTCTTTTTTCAGGTCAGTGTTTATCGATTAGTTACGAAAGGCAGTGTTGAAGAAAATATCGTTGAAAGAGCCAAAAAAAAGATGGTTTTAGATCATTTGGTTATTCAAAGTATGGACACCACTGGTCGTACAGTATTGAACAGAGGAAATGTACCATCGAGGTTAGTGAAATCATATGTATTGGTTTTTATGTACTCTTTTCATCAAACCCTATAAAAACCTCTTTTTGTAGAATATCAAGCCAATTTTATAGGAAACTCTCATTTTTTGCTTTTAGTTCTAAGAGTTAAAGGTTTTTATATTTATTGGCTATCATTTTGATCTTGGTTGATTTATATTTTATTTTTGGTTATTGGATTATCTTTCTAAAAATTTGTTTTTTCCTTTATAATCCAATTTAATTTGGATACACATGCCTTCGGAGTTGTTGTGTTTAAGAGAAAAATACTTTAAGCAGAAATAGGCACCCAGAACCTTGTATAATATACAATCAAAATTAGAAAATAATAAAATTAGAACAATAATTCTTATAAGTGGAGTTTTATATTGTAAATACTAGTAATGTTTTTATAAAGAATGCCTTTTGAAAAGAATTTTTGCATTTTTTATTGAATTTATTTATAAATTTATAAATGTTTATTGTTGATAGGGTAATATAATATGATAATATAGTATAATATTTTACTGATTTTGTGAAAGCAATTGATATTTTGTTGAGTAAGTTTTTAAAGGATATTGTATACTTTAGGAAGTAACATTTCTAATGAATTTGTATTCATTGTGACATTGAGATGGGAATGTGCATTTTCTTTAAAAGGTATAAAAAATGTATCTGTACATTGAAATACATAAACATTCAAATAAATAGGAATAATTTAAATAAAAACATTCATAATATAATAATTTTTCATTTAAAACATAAATCAAACATTTATTTTTCAGTAACAACACTCCATTCAACAAAGAAGAATTGGCAGCAATTCTTAAATTCGGTGCTGAAGAACTTTTTGGTGGTGAAGAAAATGAAGATGAGGATGAACCTCAGGTTACTTAATTAATATTTTTCTTGATTATTCAAAATTCTAAAGTCATATTGACAATGATGCCATAAATGTATATTATTTCAAAAATAGTGTTATAGTTGATGAAACAAAAATAATAAATAAAAGCTTTATAAGAACCAAATAATAAGATTTTATTTAACTAACATTCTTTGTGAAGAATAGTATTTTATATTTAATGTAAATAATGATAAAATAATAATAAGATATGATTTTGTAAATTATAAAGTAATAAAATATACAGTTATAAAAGAAAAATTCAATCCATTAAATATAGATGCTCAGAATGTGTCTACAGACTTGCATATGTTCAAAATGTTTACATTCATATTTAAAATTTATATTAATGAGAAGGTTTAATTCTGTAAATTTATCAATTTATTTTATTTATTTAGGTGGATATAGATGATATTCTTCAAAGTGCTGAAACTAGAGAAACTGAAGCTAGTAGTGCTGGTGATGAACTCTTATCACAATTCAAGGTGAGTTTGAAAACCATCAAAATGGATCAATAAATTTATAAATTTTCGATTTCTTTTAAAAACTAGAATTTATCAGAAGAGAAAATTAAATTAGGCTTGACTTACAAAAGTCATATTTCTTGAATATTTTTGATAGATTCCGAATTTCTGTTTTAATGAACTATCTTAGAACTGACTATTTTTAGTTTTCTGTATTTCGTATATAAAACCACTTTTTTCATTTTTTTTCTAAAGTTTAAATGTACCATCTAAAAACCAATTTTTTCAAATATTTCTTTTGATAATAAAAGAATAATGCAATCTTTTTGGTTCTCCTCTTCCTCCTGAAACATCATCATCGTTAATATTTACAAGAAACAATTTTTGTTTCAGAATTGTCCTTGTAATTATACATATAAAAAAAATGTCAAATTCATTTATTAATTTCATATCTTAAGAAAATAGTATTTTTAAACCACAAAACTATTTTTAATTGAACTATGAATGTATTGGTAAAGAAAATCTTTAAATAGAAATAATAAAAAGAAATTAACAGAAATTTTGATTAATTCTATAAAAAAGAAGGAAAGTATTTTCTTAGAAATTCATTAGGTATTAAAAAGTAAAAGGGCACTATTAAAATGGAAAATATTTTCATTAAATAAAATTTCAATGTTTTATTTATTTTTTTTTTTTTCACTGAACAAGTTTTTTTTAAAGATTTATAATTTTGTTTCAGGTGGTAAGCTTTGATAACTTAGAAGAAGAAGAGCCAATCAAGCCAGTTCCAGGTAAACAATACATAAACTGAAGAGATGAATAGATAAATAAAAGATTTTTGTTTAAATAACTTTTCATTACAAAATAAAAAATATAATGTACTAGCAATATTGCTTGGCCTTATTTGGGATTGCATTTAACTCCTAAGTAGCTATTTTTCCGACTGAAAACCAAATCGAATTTGTTCCACAGTTATGGATGCCCCAAGTATCAAATTTTAAGTCTATCGACCAAAAATTAACAAAATAGTTTGTGAGTCTGTATTCACAAAACCTTTGAACAATTCTTTCAATGGTAGACTGTAAAAGTATGTAAAATTTCATTTAAATTGGACCATTTCTTTAGAATCTAATTTTTTTTATTATTAATGTTTTATACTTAATGGAGGTAGATTTTTACTTTTGTAAAATTTATAAAAAATAAAATCTAACGAGTCGTTATCAAAAGTAAAATAGATTTTAATGGTTTATGTATTTAGGATTGACATAAAAAATGGCCACTTATTCTATTATTCAATCATATTCTGTAAAAAGACTGAAGTACTTGTTAGAAATGGATAGCTTCTGAAAAAATTTCTCAGTTTCAAACTATTAACGATAGTATAAATAATAGTTTTTAAAAGCAAAATTGTGAACCTCCTATTATTTCTAAAGTGTTTTGAAGTCTTAATCTTTTAGGTAAACTTAGAGGCAGTAGACTCGTACTGCTGGTTTATAGAAAACTAGATAGATAAAAAAATGTTTATATGTTTTTAGTGAACTAGATGGATAAGAAATCCTTTGATATTTTTTATTTCACAGGAAAGGAATGGGAATCTATTATTCCTGAGCAAGACCGCCAACGAGTTGAAGAAGAAGAGAGACAAAATCAATTGTTAGAACTCAATCTGCCTCCTCGTATTCGGAAATCTATACATCAAGTATGTTTTCATGGTTTTGTAGTTTGCTTATAAAATAAAGAACATTCTTTTAGTCATCTTTTTTTTTTATAGAACTAACAATTAAATGTGGTGTTCCCCTGGTGCTAGATATGCTATTCATAGATTAAACATATTTTGAATGCCTCAAATATTTTCTTCTTTATTTATCATATTACTTTTACTTTATCCTGTTTTAATTTAGATCCAAATGGATTCTGATGAGGAAAAGAAAGGCAAAAAAAAGAGTAAAGATGATGATTCTGATAGTTCAGATGATGATGATGATGAAAAGCCTCGTAGAAGAGGCAGACCTCGTACAGTCAACAAAGATACCATTAAAGGCTTTACAGATGCTGAAATAAGAAGATTTGTTAAAAGTTACAAGAAATTTCCTTCTGCTATTAATAGGTAAATACAATTTTTCATACTCTTTTAGCTATCTATTGTAATTTTCAATGAATGTTTCTTTTTGTTAGATTTAAAAAAATGTATTGCCTCTAGATTGTGCTTCATGTATCCTTGTTCTGACATGCTATTGCTTGATTTAACCTTGTGGTACAGTCATTGTGGTTTAACTTTCACCGTCGGAAAACAAATCGCCACTTCGTAATTAAACAACTTTTTTTTCGCTGTATTTCTTTACTTTTAGTCCAGACACTTTTCTCCTTGAATGCCAGTGTCTTGTCTTCTTTTTGCCCGTCTCTGTCTACCCAACTGGTGTCAAGACACCACTTATATTTTTCTCTATTTCTTCGCACCACAATAACACCAACCGACTACAATCTTATAGCAACTTTGGTAGTTAATGCCAGACGCCATAATAATTAGGATTTTCCCTGTTATAGTGGAGGTCAGAACTCCCAGTCAAAGTAAAATCAAGGATTAGTAAGAGAAAATTTAATAGATTTGGATAAAAGAGAGTCTACAAAATTAACCCCCAAAATTCTAACCTTGTTTAACCTTCTTTGGTGGTGCTGGGTGACGATAAAGATTTTAAGTGTGTTCCATAATATGGATAAATATTTTTTTTTTCCTTTTTTTAAACCAGAAGTTCTAATATATTATACAAAATATTCTAACCCTTTCGGAATTTTTGTGCATTATTGTTTTGGTATAATTGTTATTTTTAGTGATATTTACTTGATACGCATTTGTTTTTAATTGTTGAATCTTTTGCTAGACTTGATGCCATATCTCGTGATGCTGAACTTCAAGAAAAATCAGAAACTGATCTAAAAAGAGTTGCAGAATTATTAAAAGAACGCTGTGAACAAGCAATGATAGAACATAAAGAAAAAATTGATGAAGAACAAAACTTTGAGGGTAAAGGTGAGTTGGCACAGTATATTCCTTATTTTAATTTATTCAATACAATTTAGTACACAAGAAAAGTTGCTCAACTTTTAGACATTTTCCTTGTGACAAAACTATTGAATTGATTTAATCAATTTATATAAGGATTTTTAAAGTAGTGTAAAAAGTTCAAAACATTTTTGTTCTGAGAATCTGTCATTAATTAATTAGAATTCAAAATGATTATGATTGCATACTTTTTCTTACACAATGCAAAGTATTCCCACTAACTATAGAATATTTGAGCTTTTTAAAAAATTTATGCCAAAGTTTCTAAAATGATTTTAATTTAACCTCTATTTCTATTATTTAAGTATTAATATATGTTGGCTTAATGGTTTTTATGATTTTAAATTATATTTTTCAATTGATATTTTTTGGTAAAACTTTTAATTTAAAATTTATTTTTGTCTTAGGAGCTGGTAGAAGACCTCATCGTGGTCCTTCTTTCAAACTTTCATCTGTCACTGTGAATGCTCAAACAGTTATAAAAATACAACAAGAATTGGAGCCTTTGTATAATTGTCTCAAAGAAAAAGATGGAAAGAAAATGTAAGTCAAGTTTTATAACTTGAAATTAAGTTTCATTAAAAAGTAAATAGCTTTGCATGAAAAATTGAGTTATTATTATTCAAAAGAGAATAAAAATTTTACGCAAGACCTGAAAAAAAAATTTGAAAAATGGAATACATCAAAATTGCACTACAATTTCTGCAGAAGCGTGCTTTTTACAATTTTTTTTTAAATCAAGAAATAAGATTTTATAAATTTAAAAAACACTTTAATAGTTAATTTTAAAAGTCTATTGAATAAATAACATGGATACACCAGTAAACAATAAAAAATGATAGTTTTTGTGCATTTTATTTGCACGTTTATATAGTGGGTGTTGTTTTTTAATTGCCATTCCTTTCCTACACCCTGCGAGTGGCATATCTTCTAACTACTCTATATCCTCTAACAATTACTCCTTTTATTTAACAAATTGTCCTATTCACTTTTTATTGGTCCACCGATATTTATGGAGGGGGACTTATGTTTTGAGGCATGTTCGTATGTTCGTTCGTTCGTTCGTTCGCGTTTTTCTCTGCAACCATCCGTTCAATCTTTCTGAAATTTTGCATGAAGCTGTAACTTCGGTCAGGTTAGAAAGTGACATTCTCCGATTTTTGAAAAAAAATCTCGTTAGCCCCCCAGGGGGTAAAA